>CM037855.1:92868661-92908909 GCA_021234595.1 Delia radicum
TTATTCGCATTTAAAAAAAAAACTAAAAATTTAAAATTTTTAATGATTTTTTGTCTACTAATATTTTTTGTCTACTAAATATTTTTTGGCTGATTTTAGAAGATTACTTTTTTTTTACTTTCAATTGATTAAAATTTAGCTCAAATATAACAAAATATTTGTAAATTCAATAGATTTATTTCTGATATTCTTATATTACAACTATTTTATAAAAAACAGCTAATTTTTAACAGTTTTTTCTGCCAGCAACATTTGTAACTAATTTTGAGTAGCTTTTTTGGTTACAGGTTTATTTAATTACAAAACCATTTCGAAAAGCACTAAGGTCTTAAGATGATTTCTGAAAATTTTGTTTATATCGGCTTAACCGAACTATCTTCTGAAATGCTCACATATCTTCAAAGTTTGGTGTGATAAATGTCCAACGAATTAATGACGTTTCCTTTAGAAGTTTAAATATCAATTTGTATTAGAAGTGTTTACGAAACTAGGATTATTTTCGACTCCGCACCATAACAAATATGATGCAATCATATCATATTGTTTCCCTGCGTGTAACCAAGGCTTTCCAACCGTATATCAAATATGTATGCATTTGATATACGGTTGGAAACTTAAACTTTGTAACTTAAATTTTAATGTATCGTATAATATTTATGGCTTTAACAAACTGCATCCACCCATATTGAAATTCTATTTAACTTGTTTTCTTATATTTCAACTTGTCATAAGAATACAGAATTAAAAGAAGTATTATTTTTCTATTAATATGCTGATCACATTGTCATTTGTTAATTAATTAGTAAATAATTTACCTTGATGTTTTCGCTTGAAATTGTTGCACATCCAGAGCACTCACTGCAGCATCACTTCGACTTCTGCCATTAAATAAAATGGTAATGCACAAATACATATCGTAAATGTTGTTGTTGTTGTCGATGAAATAATTTGATATTTTCCATTTATTTTATTATTTTTGCAATCTTCAGACTGCACTAAATAAGCAAATAGAGTGTAAGCTGGTTGTTCGTGTTCATCATTTGGCCACATTTAAATTGTGCGATATTACCATTTTTGGTTTAGCCGCAGTCAGTCTGGCAGGCAGCCGGGCTTGGTTAGTACAAATCAACAAAACATTTCTCTTTCAATATGGATTTTTCATGATCAAATCAGCAAATCATTAACATTATCATTCAGTCTAGGCTAACCAAGTCATTTTACCATCATCCGCATCATTATTAGCAGCAACTAGGGTTTCCAAATTTCCCATATTTTCAATTCCCTGGAATTGGGAAATATTTTCGATCATTCCCGGGATTTCCAAATTAAATATGTATTAAGGTGTTGATGGTGAAATTTAATGTTTTTCAGAAAAAATCACTGTTAATTCGGGAAAATATTTAAAAATGTCTTTTACTAAAAACATTAGACCTGGTTTTTAATTACCGGATCCGGTGATTTCCAGATGTATTTTATTTCGTTAAAAATTTTATAATTTGTTTATGCATTTGACAAAAATTAAATTTTTATCTAATTCTGAAATTTTCTCGCTATTATAATGTGAAATAAAAAATTTAAATAATGCATGTACTGTAAACACATCTTTCGTTCGATCAGATTTTGATAATATATAAAATTTTTAACAGAGAAATAAATTATTGTTTTTTTTCTCAAAAGATGAATATAATAAAGTATATTTTAAAAAGAGTCTGATGTGTAGTGACTTATAGTAAAATTACACGTCGAAAATTTTTGCGGAATATTTTAACCCTTAAATCCCTGTTTTAATGGTGTTTTTTGATATTTTTTAAAGAAGGACAAAAAAGACTTACCTTGAGGAGTTAGAGGGTTAAAATATTCTACAAAAATGTTCTCCGTAATATTTTACATAAATTTGCTAAACACATCATATATTTTAAACGTAAGCTTTAATCGATTTTCTATGCCGATTGACAATACAAAATTTGCATTTGGGAGAAATTTTACCTCCCCCTAGAATGAAACCCAAATGTAAACTTTCAAAACGCCGATACACGTGTTTTTTTTTTTTGTCTCTTCTATCAAAATTTATAGGTCGGACCTTGTGATTTTTTTTTGTGTTGGACAGTGTTATTTAGCAATAGAATTCGCGAAACCGAAAAATTCAAAAAAAAAACTCTTAACAGCGAATTTAATTTAAGTTTTGGGAATCAAATATGTACCCTAAACATTAATATTGGTCTTGTCTCTAGATTTGAACAGAAAAAATCAGATTTTGTTTATAAAAAACAGCATGAATATGCGTCAAACTTAAAAGACATGTTGCAGAAGAATTGTACGATGGATGCATCAAAAATAAAGTACGCCATTGAAATCAAAATGCTCTAAATATATAGAATTGGTCGGGATTCCCTTATTAATTTTGTTGATCTCTTGCCGTAGTTTTTTTTTAATCAAAAGTCAATTTTTTTTTTTGTTTTTTTTTTCAATTATTAATTATTGAGTTTAAACAAAAACATAAATGGGTAAAAAAATTTTCAATATTTTTTAAAATTTTTTTCTCGTATTTTTACAAATTTTTAATATACCAAATAGTGTTTTTTTTTAACTCCCGGATATCCCCTCTAAACCTTCCGGCAATCGGATAGTGAAAATAAACAAATTTCTAGGGAATTTCGTCACGGGAACTCCCGGATTAAAAACCCTAACAGCAAAAACAACATTATTGTCCATCATAATAATCAGAATTCATAGTCTGTCATCATTAATGTACAACATTGTCTATCTTGTATTGTAATGTTTGTTTGATCCACGTGCCATCACATCGTTTCTATAAATTGTTATTCGCAATTTTTATCATATGTACGCATCCATGTATTTTGTCACTTTTTCTTGTTCAATCATGATGTTTGTATTTTATCTTTAAAAATCATGATAACTAACATACGTTCAATACATATTCGGTTAATAATACAATCTAGATGAAAATTATACGAGTACAATTTGTTTTCTATTTAAGCATGAATAAATTTTTACTTTACGATAATACACTCATAAAAATATTTCGAAAACGAAAACTCAAGTTTCTTTTCGAAATATTTTTATTGTATGGGTTGCATTCTTGGTATAGTAATTAATAAATTCTTGCAATCGAACTAACTCCTATCATTAAAGAGATATTCTTAGCGTATACTTAATATATAATGTAACATCGCGCTATTCATACGCATACGGTTTTTAAGGTATATTACACACCTCGCCAAGCTTCCATGTTTAGAATGCCGATATGTGATTTATATACTCTTTGATGTCCTAATTCCAAATCCTGCATCCAAATTTTTCCATCATGCCACACAGGCACGTAGCTAGGGGGGGGGGGGGGGCTTGGGGGCTAGAGCCCCCCCGAAATGATTTGACAAATTTAAAAACTTAATACAATTCGTTAGAAAGAAACAATGATATTGATAAATTTAATATGAAAATATTTATTTTTGACTTGGATCAAATAGGAAATAGTTTTATATGGTTCGAATCTTAAAATTTCGTTAGAAAACATCGCCTGCAAATGGGCGGCTATCATTGTTAATGTTGATTTTCGACAAAAAGCAATAAATAAAATCATTTCATAAGAGATTTCGAAGTCTTTGACTTAAAATATAATCAAAAAATTGTTTGAGACAATGCAAACTAAAAATTAAATATGTCTACACAGAAAAAACTAAAATTGAGTTTAATTAAAATATTTGTTGATTCATCAAAAGTTTAACTGAATTCGGTCATGTTGATGCAATTGTAGTAACAACTAAAATAATTTGTATCTATTTAATTAATATTATTTTCAATTACATATAGTTTTATTCATATCTATTAAAAATTTAATTAAATATTGTTTACTATTGGGAAAAATTACAAAATTTTAAAAAATCACCAAAATTGTAAAATAATCGCCAAAATTTAAAAAAATCGAGACCATTTGAAAAAATCGCAAAATTTGAAAAAAAAAATTGCCAAAATTTTAAAAACCATCCTCAAAATTGCAGAAAATTTCAATTATAAACGATTTTTTTAATTTTGGCGACTTTTTAAAATTTTTGCATTTGTTTCAATGTTGTTCAACGTTATAAAAACTGAAATTTTTTTTTATACCAAATTCATTTTCAATTAAACAGTTAATTGAAAGTAAGTTTGAAATCGAACAAAAGTTTAATTGAAATTTTTTTGACAATGATTTTTTCTGTGTATTTTGACATAATCTTTTAAAATGGAGGTACCACTAAGACTCAAAATTAAGTTTACTTGTGCCGTAAAAGTCGTTACTTTACTTACAGTGCAATCTTTTTGGTAAATTTGGTTTGCTACGCACGCATCTGGTGACATAGTTTTCAGTATTTTTTTACGATATATATTACGATATCTCATATATTTTTTTAATTTTTTGAAACAATTTTAAGCCTCAAACTTTGATCGATATGCATAATGTGTTAACGTGGTCCAATGTGACTCAAATTTTCTCAATTTCTTTTTAGACTAAATGTAAACAAATTTCTATCGGCGCTCCTTAAAATGCGACATTTAAAAATCAAGCAGCTAAACCAATCTTTGTGTTATAACGATGTAGTTTTTTTTAGACATTTTAAAGGGTTTTTATTTAAAAAATTGATTAAAGACAATTTGAAAAGCGTTTGAAATTGTCCAAAATATAAATCAAAGTGAATTGGAAATACATAATTTAGTTTAAATAAGACCTAGGCGATGTTAGGTATATTTTTAAATTTTCCAATTTTATATTTGTTCTTTATTATTATTTCTTTCAGACTACAATCAGGCTTGCTTGTAAAATTTACGATTTTTTTTAATACAAGACATGAAGTCGGATATATGAAAAAGTGGAAAAATAGTGAATAATTTGTTAAAATAATTCAAATAAGTGGCAGCCGGGGTCCACGACATAGTGTCAAATGGTTTTCAAAATGTGTGTTTTCTCGAGCATTTTAACGCTGTTTTTAATAAAGTCTAAATTTCCTAAACTTTAAACATATTTTCATACAAAGATGTGTTAAATTTCACCGCCAATTTTGAAAATAAATACGTTTTTCATATATTTTTGCTGCTTTATCAACTATCCGAATTTCATTAATTTCAAAGGGAACCCCATCGGAAAAGCAAATTATATAGGATATTTGCTTTTAATTTGTTTTTTGGACGGTTATAAATCTTTAATTTCCCGAGTTAAAACGTTTGCATAAAATAATACATTATTTAATATGCACTTATAAGGTTTTGTCTGCCAGTGCATTTAACAGCACATAATTATATAAATTCATATATAAAATTAATTTCGTAGAAAAATTTAATATGATGTCATATATAGTTGCGTATAATTGTATATTGCATTTAGAATACGCTTAAACTAATCCAATTAATAATTACGTTATATTTATATACCTAGACATTGCAAAATAATATATATTTTGATATTATATCATATTTTAAAAAACACAATTTTATTATAATTTTCATGACGTTTTAAAATCAAAAACTGGATAGATATAAATTTATACCGCTATATAAAATCTTATTAAATTGTATCGCGTCATTATTCGGATGTTATTTAATTATTATTCGTATGATTATATAAAGCATCATATTAATTTTAATCGGGTTATTAGAAGTTGAAACTTTTTTACTTTTTTTACATTTATCAATTTTTAGCTACCCTAGATATAAAAATATAAAGTAATTTTATTTTTCGCGGTTTTCAAAAAGTTTTCCGCATAATCCTTTTTTATTTAATTAGACTAAAAATTAATATTTAGCTGAAAATTTAACGTTATTAGACAATAACGATGCATATCCAACTTAAAGTACACAAGCGTTTTTAAATTTGACGTGTTTCGCGGATTGTGATCAAACAGATTAAAGCGTTGTTTCGCGATATAGACATCAAAATTTGCAAAATAATGAACACAATAAGTAAAAAATGAAAAAATGCATTTAAGGAAATGCACTTTATGCGATTTCTATTATTAATACATGATTGCCCATCACGTGTAGGTAAAAATTTAGCAAACAAAAAAAAAAAAAAAAAAAAAAAAAAAGCTGTTTACTCTAGTGTGCAAAAAAAAATGTATAATCAGAATAAAAAATCGAAAAGCCCCCCCCGAAACAAATTCCTAGCTACGTGCCTGATGCCACAATTTTGAGAAAACCGCGATTGAAGTTGGCAAAATGTCTATTTTGGGTCCTTTTGAAGCCTTCTATTGACACTTTTCAGTGATTCAGAAAAATTATTACATATTGTGTTATAAATGAAAATGTATTTTTTTATATGACAATAGATCTATCACATCTTATTATGTATAGCATATATGCTTAATATCTTATTTTATAAAGGTTAATATTTTACAATATATTCTTATATATTTATGTTACCATATAAAAAATATATAATAAAGGGTGTCCCAAGAAGAACGCAATTTTTAAATCTGGCAACATTCGAAGAGTCATTGTTTGACATTTGAACAATTGTTATTGTTTGCTAGTAGAAGGTACGAGGTTAGTAAAAATGGAGCGCTACACGAATGAACAACTCATTCTCATTGTGAAATTGTTTGTACCAAAATGGTGAAAGTTTTGCGGCTACAGTTCGCAAAAATCATCTTCAGTGACGAGGCCCATTTTCATCTTGATGGCTTCGTCAATAGGCAGAATTGTCGCATTTGGGGTGAGGAAAATCCTCGAGTGATTCACGAGAAGCAAATGCATCCTCAACGTGTCACTGTGTGGTGTGGTTTTTGGGCTGGAGGAATCATTGGACCTTTTTTTATGAAAATGAGGCAGGTCAAGCGCAAACAGTCAATGGTGTTCGGTATCGTGAAATGATAACCAGTTTTTTCTTGCCCAGAATTGAAGAAATGAATGTGGAGGGCATGTGGTTCCAACAAGACGGCGCCACATGTCATACAGCCAGAGAAACAATTCAATTGCTGCATCAGTCATTTCCCGGTTGTGTTATTTCGCGTTTTGGAGATCAGAATTGGCCGCCTAGATCGTGCGATTTAACACCATTAGATTTTTTTCTTTGGGGTTTTTTGAAGTCGATGGTTTACGCGAATAAGCCGACGACGGCTCAAGCCTTAAAAGAGCAGCATTCATGCAAAACGGTCATTGAAAATTTTATTAAAAGATCGCGTGCATGCCAGCAAAGCCGCGGCGGCCATCTGCACGATATATTGTTCCATACATAACCTCATTCTGTCTACTTTACGATATAATAAAGTTTCACGATTTTTTTTTTTAAATATCTGTGTTTTATTTAAAATTTAAAAATTGCGCTCTTCTTGGGACACCCTTTATAATATTTTACAAATGTAATTAATAAAAAGAGAGAGAGAGAGAGAGAGATAAAAATTATATCAAAAGCGTTTCAATTGTATTATATAAGAATTCGTTGCAAGACGTTTTAAAAATGGAAACTCGATCAATTAATTTTAAAGCTGTAGGCAAATTGTTATATTTAATTCCACCAATATAATCAATTCTCTGTTTGGTTGTTTCTAACCTGCATCTAGGAATTCTTAAATTCGTTCTGTTTCGTGTATTGAAATTTATTTGATTTTGCATGAAAGGTATAGTATGGTAACCAATATTATTAATACAATTAAAAACAAACATTAAAACTTGATATTCATGTAACCGATAAATTGGTAATATTGTTTTGTATAATTCTTTATATAATGAAATAGTTGAATACAACAATGGTAAATTGTATACAATTTTTAATGCTTTGTTTTGCATGCATTGAAGCGATTTAAGTGAAACATTGTTTTTATTGTAAGCATATGTTATAGCCAAGTAATTCAAATGAGATTGAATCAAGGATTGCTATATCATCAGTTTTGATCTTTTTTCCAATTTGTTCCTTAATTTATATAAAATTCCGATTGCCGGAGCTATCTTTTTTTCACATCACTGATGTGCAGATCCCACGATAAATTACTTTGAAGAATAATTCCTAAATACCTTATTGAATGGGTTTCGTGCACAATTTTTCCATCAACATATACATTAAAGTTATTATTACTACTCAAAGAATGTGGTCTAAAGCGAATAAGATTAGTTTCATCAGGATTCAGCAGTAATCGATTTAATCTCGCAAATTCAAAATAAATGATGCATCCCTTTCAATTTGGGTTGTAAGTACCAAATCATGCTTATATGGATACAATACACACACATCATCAGCAAACATACACAGCTGCCCACTTAAGTTCAGGTTTTTAATATCATTTAAATAAATTGAGAATAATAGAGGGCCCAGTCCACTTCCCTGCGCCACATCATATTCGACTACACCACTAAAACTTTTTGAATTGTTTATATTCACTTATTGTCTTCTATTTTTAAAGTAATTTTCAAACAACAAAAGCTCACGACCTTGAATACCATAATACTTTAACTTTTCCAGCATTATTTGATGATCTACAAGGTCGAAAGCTTTAGCGAAATCAAAAAATATACCAGCAACTCCAGAAAAACCATCATCTAGACCCTTACAAACATTTTTAACAAGGTTAAGAACAGAATCTTCTGTACCACATCCTCGTCTTAGTCCAAATTGAAAATTATACAAAAAATTATTTTCTTCCAGGTACACTAACAGTTTATCATACAATATTTTCTCAAAAATTTTATCAATTGCAGATAGAAAGGCAATTGGCTGATACTTATCTACAGTAGAAACATTTATTTCCTTTGGTATTGGCACTAATTTGTGAACTTTTAAGGTATCAGGATAAACTGAGTTATTAATCATTTTGTTAAAAATATCGCATAAAATTGGAGCAATTTCCTCTCGACATTCCTTGACAAATTTCGGTGAAATATTGTCGTAGCCCGGACTTTTATTAGCATTCATACCCAATATTACCTCAATCACGACACTACAATTAATGTTATTAATGGTAAAGCGATTCGGCGAGTGGGAAAACGTCCTCAACAAGTTACAATTGTCACCAGGATAGATTCCAATTCCTCTTTTGAGGTTCTTCACGGTTGTTAGAAAAAAGTTATTAAAACAATCAACTTTAGCTTGATCACTTGTTATTTTTTGCCCCTGATCATCATAAAGGTGAATCTCATTATTTTTCTTTCGGCCGAGAGTTGTATTTATGAATTTCCAAGATTTTTTTGGGTCATTTCCAACATTAGATAAACTGTCAGAATAATAACTATCTCTACATTTTTTGGTAGCAATTTTTATAACTCTACTTATTCGCTTCAAAAAATCTTCTAAGCCCTGTTTGTTTTTAGACTTCCTTCTTTTTCTTAATATTTTCTCTTTTAATTGAATTAATTCTTGAAGATTCTTGTTAATCCATGGAGTAAGTTCAACCCTTAACTGTTTCATACCAGTTTAAAATTCAGAACACACAATAAAGTAATAAGTTTAGTTAATTTGTCTAAACAAATTATTGTTAATGCAGATGCAATTTTTTATGCATTTTGCAAAATGCATAAGAAATTGGATTTGCATCAAAAATGCATTTGTTTATAAAGAACGTAACCAAAATTAAAAACACTATTATTTGGAATCTTATAACTACTTATTTTTAATTTTTTTCTGTAAGTGAGCGGGTAATTGTGACTACTTACAAACACGACTTAGCCAAACAAAAATAATGAGTTCAGACGCCATATAATAAGCTGAGTTTCCATTATATAACCACTTATTTGGTAATGAAAGTTTTTTCTGTGCTATTTAATTATCCTACTGTGAACAGCTTAATAATTAATCACTCAATCCAACCGCGTTAATCATTTCTCTTTAACGGCGCAAAAATTATGGCAGTTTAATGCAACAAAATATCTTAAAAGGTCAGTGAAAAGAAATGTTGCCTTTAAAGATCTAAACAAAACATGGTGTAAATCAGACTCAAGTAAAGCTGTTGCATATTCTCAATATCTAGAATCTACTTTTCAGCCGTTTTCTTTTAATGATTCGGAGGATAAAAGTACTGTAACTTCCTTTTTAGATTGTCCATGCCAAATGGACTTACCCATCAAACATATTTCACCTCATGAAGTAAAACAAGAAATTTCGAAACTTAATAACAAAAAAACGCCTGGATATGACAAGATATGTGCCAAAGATGTCAAAGCATTACCGAAAAAAGCTATTATTTTCTTAACACTAATTTACAACTCTATTTTAAGACTTAACAATTCCCAGACCAATGGAAATGTGCTGAAATAATTATGGTTCCAAAGCCTGGTAAACCTGAAAATGACATTAAATCTTATAGGCCAATAATTCTTATAGTTACATTTTCAAAAATATTTGAAAAACTTTTTTTACGAAGATTACAGCCAATACTAGATACTAAGAATATTGTACCTGAACATCAGTTTGGATTCCGACATAAACACGGAACGCCTGAACAATGTCATCGTATAGTGAATGTAGTAAGGAATGCGTTAGAAAATAAACAATATTGCTCCGCCGTGTTTTTAGATGTTAAGCAAGCATTTGACAGAGTCTGGCATCCAGGTCTACTATTTAAATCTTCTCGCACCATACTTTTTGATACTCAGGTCATATTTACAAAATCGTATGGTTTATGTAAAAGTACGAGATGAAGTTTCTGATATATGTAAAATTAAGGCTGGTATCCCTCAGGGAATTGTTTTGGGTCCAGTCCTCTACACTATTTATACATCAGACATGCCTGTAAACGAAGAAGTTACTGTCGCTACTTATGCTGATGACACAGCTTGAATTGTAAGTAATGCTTGCCAAAATGAAGCTTCAGATCTGGTGCAAAATAATCTTAATCATATTGCTACCTGGCTTAAACGATGGAACATGTGTGTGAATCCTGAAAAATCATCGCATATTACATTTGCATTAAGAAAAGGAGATTCCTTCGGTTTTCATGAATGGTGCTGTAATTCCAAAATACATTGGTATGCACTTAGATCGAAGATTAACATGAAAAAATCATATTGTGGCTAAAAGGGATCACTTAAAAATAAAAACTCAGAAAATATATTGGTTATTAGGTAAAAATCAGAGCTTAGCCTAGAAAATAAAGTTCTACTTTACAAAACTATATTGAAACCCGTTTGGACCTATGGCATACAGCTTTAGGGTACCGCAAGTAATTCCAATATTGAAATTCTCCAACGTTATCAGGCAAAAACCCTTCGAATGATTTTAGCCGATCCATGGTTTGTAACAAATGAAAATATACACAAGGACTTAGTGATACCAAAAGTGAAACAGGAAATTAGTAGATTTAGCTCAAAATATGTTCAAAGACTTAGCAATCACTCTAACCCACTTGCCATTAGTTTACTAGATGATAGTGAAGAAATTCATAGACTGAAAGGTATCATATTTTGGACCTGCCTTTTTTTTTGTATATAATACACCCAGCGAAGCAGCTGTATGTGCATAGTACATTTTTATATATTTTGAGTGTAAAATTTGTTTTGTAACAATAACGGTAAAACATGAGTAAGCAGAAAACAAGCACAAAGAATATCAATTGTTGGATTTGTTATTTTGCTTTAATATTGTACCTTTATCAGCAAATATTTATTATTAGTCTTTTGCTCGGTGAAGGAAATAATTATATGTGCAAATGTACAGGAAATAAACTTTTGTTATTACTAAATTGTATTTAATAATTGATATGTCCTCCATTATTAATTGTCACTTGACGGAGACTGCGTGGCATAGAGCGCACAAGTTTTTGAAGAATCAATTTTATTCCACTCATCCTTTATAGCACTCAGAAGGTCCTTAAAGGAGGATATAGACGACATGTATTTGTCATCTGACATGTCAAATTTCCCACTGCAAAATACATACATGTCGTGTGTGACCTTTTTAACTTTGCTTCTGTAAAAGTCAGACGCAAAGTCATCTGACAAAATTTCAATTAGAGCGTGCTCTATTTTCTTCTGACAAACCATCTGACATCAGCTGTTTCAAATATGAAACAAAAAGTTGTCATAAATCCATGCCGTAAGAAAACAAACAGCGGCGGTCCCCTATTGACGGAATCATTAGCCGGCTAAAGTTAACATTTTACAATACCAATAAAATTTAATAAAATTATGTACATATATATGTTTATAAAAAGTTTCATAATAATATCCCAAATTGGTATGTCCGCATTTAAAGAAAAATTATTTAAGACGGCTGAACTATTTTGCGGCGCAAAAAAATTTTTGCTGCGGCAGCATGCCATGTTGAAACCCAGATCGACTTTGGGGTGTGCTAAAACTATAGCAAATTTTGCTTGATTCTGAAATAAAATGGAAGCAGAAATAATAAAGGATGCAATGCAATTGCATTATCCTTTGATTCCATTTGACTATCACTTTTAAAAAAAAATTATTTTAATAAAATTTTCGCACTGATCAGCTGTTGAAGAAAAAAAACAGAGACTGTGTCAGAAGCAAAAAACATGTACGTTTGTGACCAAATATTATAAACCTTATGTAAAACAGCAATTTTGACAGACATGCACAATTACATGTGACTTGAAAATTTGACATGTCAGATGACAAATACACGTCGTCTATATGCTCCTTAAGTGAGTGAAATTGACGTCCATTTTTGTACACATTTTGAGACAATATACTCCAAAGGTTTTCCATCGGATTTAGGTCTTGAATGCAAAAAGTCCTTTGTGTGCTTATTGAATTGGTACATTATCCTGCTGGAAAGTATAGTTATCATTATGAAAATTTTCGCCAAAACTTATTAATTCGCAGCCCAGGTCATGAGTGAACCACCTTGAAAATTTCGAGCGATGCAGTGTACCCGTGGCTGCCGCACGTCTCGCCAATATTTTTAATAATTATCGGCGCCATCCAAATTAATATTTTTTTCATCGCTAAACATTACAAATTGCCATTCATCTTTCAATAATTTGAATTTTTCAGCGAAGTTTAACCTTGCTTGTTTGTGCCGTGGTAGAAGCATGGGTTTACACGAACGTTTTTCATACCGCAAGTTAATAAATTCACTTGCTGTACTCTTCTTTTTGTGACCTTTAATGACAATTCTTGCTTAATTTGGTTGGCGCCCATGTTTTTTTTTCTGTTGCAAGACGTTTTATGCTTCTTTTTGCGCGTTCACTTTTGGTTTTGGGCCAGTCCTCTGTGTTTTACCATAGTTGTTGGGATTTTTAAGAAAATTGCTGGTGGAATTTCTATGTCGATTTAATTTAGCAGCTATTTCACTCACTCCTAGACCTGCGTCCCAATATGATTTAATACGGACCTGTTCCATTTCGGAAAAAGACGTTCCTCGAGTCATTTTACAACATAATTTACAATTTACAATGTTTGGATTTTAATACAACAATAACAATTCTTTTTTTTTTTTTACCTTTGTTTTGTTTATTAATATTAATTACTATTTTATTTATAATTATCACTGATTATAACTGAATTATCACTGATGCACATATAATTATTTCCCTCACCGCACAAAAGACTAATATTAATATTTACTGATAACATTATATTTTTAAGCAAAATAGCAAAACCAACAATGTAATTCTCTTTGACAGGATTTGTACTTATTTTCTGCATACTCATATTTTACCATTATTGTTACAACACAAATTTTACGCTCAACATATATAAAAGTTTACTACGCACATATAGCTGCTTCGCTGGGTGTACTTATTAAAAAAATAATATTTTGCAAAATTTTTAAAATGTTCGAACATTTTTTTCGTTCTTTACTAAAAAATTTCACGCAATACGCCAGCCAATCTCACATATAATTGTGAGTGTCCGACAGAAAAACATAAATTCTAAACAAAATGTACTCCAATTTCTAATAAGTTTGTTCTAAGCCCGTTATTGGTGTGCTGACACCAGCTTGGTCTTGAAACTCAACTTGGACTGAAAAGTCGTCGTAAAAACCCCATGGAAAAACTTAATAGTTTAAAAATCGTGAAATTGTAGTTACACTTGTAAATTATCAAATACTGATGGAATTTTTATTCATAGTATTAGTGAATCCATTTAAACGGATTCATTGATTCAATGAATAATTACATTAACTGAATAAAGATTCATTAATATTGTTAATTATTTAATAGCATTTTTTATGATTTTTTCATAATTTCATAAAAAGAAAATCATTAAATCAATAAAAATTTGTCGAATTTGTTTCAATAAAAATTTTATTTTATGGGTAGAGATGACATATGTCAAGTGCGAAATGCATTTTTTTGTTATGCAGAATTAACCAACAGTTTGAAAAAAATGTATTTAAAACGGTCTGAAAATTCTTTAAAAAATTTTCTTAAGTCAACATAAGTGCTTTTGTAAAAAGTCATAAAATTTTTTAGTCACAGAACTGACTAACGAGCAGATTTAATCTAACAAATACAAACTCAAAAGGTTTTAAAGATAGTACACTAAAAACATCTTCAGCTAATAATTTGGATCACGAGATCACAGGGATCTGTACTGCGCAGCCTCCTTAGGTGACTACTGTTGATTGATGACAGGTTTCTCGCTTCAACATTAACATGGTTGTCTAATTTTTGGTGGTAAGTTTCTGCAGTTTTTGTAATAACCGATTTAACAGTTTGAACTCCTAGGTCCCGGCGAAGGTCACTCATTCTGATGTATCAAGGTGCACTAACAAACTTTTTTAAAGTTTTGTTTTGAAATTGCTCGATGTGTTTTATGACTGATGGCTTTGCACAGCCCAAAACCTGACATCCATAAGTCCATATCGGTTTAAGAATCTGTTGGTAGACAATTAATTTGTTCTCAAGGGCCAGTGGTGAGTTATTACCAATAATCTAGTTTAGCTTACGTGATCTTATCTATAGTTCGGGTTTCTTCTTCAGAATATGGGCTGACCATGTTAACTTTGAGTCTAAAGTAAGTCCCAAAAACTTAGCTGCAGTCGAATACGAAATTTCTAAATCTCGAATTTTTAATGGTTCATAGGTGATGTCTCTTTTTAATGGCTCATAGGTGATGTCTTTCAGAAAATCGGTGATGTTGATTACCCAAACAACATGACTTATTTTCGTCTTTTTCTTACAAATTAAGCCAACAGATTTAAATATGTTGTGTTTAAATATTACTATACATGCCATGCCGGATTTCCAATTCGTTCACTGCAATGGTAACATTAGGTAACATGAGCAGTTGGACTGGCAACCTTGCGAAATGAAAAAGCTTTAAGATTTAAAGCTGTTAGTGAAACTTGTAAGCAAAAGACCTAAATAACTCATGTTGTTCGAAAATAACCTAACATTTTTATCATCTTCTCTCACATTTACTCGTATTAACAATTAGTGATTTCTATTTTGTAATAGTAACGTTTTAATTATGATCTCAAACCCGACAATTCAAATTGAAATGCCATTTTTTATTTTTATTTATTTTTTTAATTTAAAGAAAAACTTATTTTTGGCTAAAATCTCAACTTTAAAAATTGTATTATTAAGAAATAAATTTTAGTTTTGTAATAAAAAGTAAAGCAAATATTTTATACAAACTATGAATTTTAGTCATTAAACACATGGAACTTTTATAACGTTTATGCTAGAAGTAATGACAAAAAATATTTAAATTTTCATAGGGTCAATGAAACAATTCATTAAGATTGATTTAATGAAATTCAATGAAACATTTATATGGAGGCTTTTTTATGAAAAATTCATTGTATTAATGGAGGAATTCATTAATACTGCGCACAAATTTCTATCAGTGTACATCTTTTCACCAAGCAGAGATATGGAGACTACTTTTTTAGTGAATATGTCTCCCAAGTCTAGTAATTCCATTTTGAATTGGTTTGGATCTTGTAGATAAAAACCAGTGAGCACAAAATCAAAATAAATGAAAAACTAATGGAAGTTTCAAGTTTTTTTAACATTTTGTTTTTTTTTTTGAAATTAAGATATAAATAAAATAAATAATAAATTTGTTTTCAACGTAAAACATGCCATATCATAGTCTACGTAAGTCCATCGTTTCTCTCATTTCAACATTGAGAAATAGTACACTCAGAATACTATGTAGGTAAAGGCCACTGCAAATGTAGTTAAAAACAAAAGAAATTTCACTTAAAGAAGGGACGACTTAAATTTCATTAAATTCAACTAACATTTGTTTTTTAATGTTAAAAAAATGACTAACAATTGAACAGTTCATGCGAATAAAGACGAATAGACCATTTGTAGAATTTTACAGGGGACAATAAAAACGCAGGAAACGGTTAACAAATAATATTTATGTTAAATTTTTTGGTATTAGCTTAAAGATTTAAGTCACATCTACCTATATACAAATTTTTGCTTAAATGGTAAAAGGGCGAATATCCAAAAAAATGCATTGAAATTTGAATAAAAATGTGTTATTTTGCAGCAGATTTTGACTACATTTTCATGAGACTTGCAAAACTTGACGAACTATGGTAGTTGTTTGTAACACTTTAAGGACTTCAAGGATACACTTTTTAAGGATTGCAAGGACATGCAAAAAAAAATGTTTTGTTAATTTTTTTTTAATATTCCTTCCATTTGATGCAGTAGTAATTCTTTATGACACTAAATACATTTTTAGGAATTATAATATTATAAAATTTTTGTTTTTTGTTCCTGGCATTGGATGCAGTATAAACACTAAATGACACAAAATTTATTTTTAAGAATTATAATATTAACTCTTATTTGCATTATAACATTTAAAAAAAACTGAACTTTATTGATGGATTTTCTAAATACTCACAATAAAATACCAACAAAATAGTTTGTCCAGACTAATCTGTTAAGCCCTTATGTGTTACTTATTCCTTTTTAACTGTTCCTAAAATTTTTGGTTTTCAAAACCTATGTAGCTCAAAGATAATAACTAACAAGGGAGGTCTTTCACAGGGCACCCACCGATTGTCCTGAAACTTGAATATGGGAATGAGGGGAGAAAAATAAGAGTTACATGTTTTTTTATATTTTTATTTTCTTTCGGAAAAATCCTCATAAAAGACGAACTAGCAGGAATTTCGCCAAACGCAAAAATACGGGTCAGCTTAATTATAATAGATATTATTATATATTATTTTAGCGGTCGTGCTTATAAACATCTCCATATAAAATACACCAACGTTTTTACGTTTTTTTAGGTTCAAAAAATCTTTCGACCTATATAAAATATTCATATAGAATGCTTAAATATTGCGTTCCTCCTTCGGTAACAATTAGAGAAGTGCGCGTGAGAGACTTTTGACTCACGTAGGTAGGGTATCGAAGGAAAGTAACTATAAAATATGTTTAAAGATTTGATTTCCGAAACAAAATAATTCAAAAGACGGTTAAAATATGCTTAGACCATGTATTCGTGGTTATATGATCTTAATTACGCGGTAACACTGAAGATTTCTTTTTCGAAAATCTGGTTAATTTGTTTGTATGTGCTAAGATTGTTTTGTTTTTGTGTACAATTTCAAATTTTAGCTAATATCAATTTTAAACTCGCAGCTAAATAATTTTTATACAATATTTTGTTAAGGATGGATATTCGCCCTTTTTGCTTTCCACACTTTAAAGTCTTATAGCTCAAGAACGGTAAAAATTTTTGCCAATATAATAAGTGTGGTTTGTTCCTCTTAATGTTCTTTTAACACATTGTTACCGAAAGTAAAATTTTTGTATGTTTTTGTGTTGTATTTAATCAAAATTGTGCCTTAGTTCACTCCCAATTTAAACAAAAATATAAAAATATACGAATTATTGCACTTTCAAAGTCATTTTTTTAGCCTTAAAAGTCAAAATTTCCCCAAAATTTCTGCATAGGATTATAGGGCTCTGCTAATAAAATTCATTTATGCAAAAAAATGTGTTTGCGAAAAAGTGGTCTATTCGTCTTTATTCGCATGAACTGTTCCATTGTAGTAAAAATTAACCACATTGTAGTAAAAAATAAACAAACATTTTTTTTTTATTTTTTAAATAACAAAAAACAACTGTAATAAATGAATGTAAAATCATAAAACAGTCATTTGATGTGGTGTGTTTTTTTAAATGAACTACAAGGGTAGTAAAAAATTTAATTTGTTCTACAAACGACTGACATTTACATTAAAAATAAAGAAACTGTATTACAACCTAAGCAACTGCATATTTTTAAAGCAGAAGTTCCCTGAGTGTAGGCATTTAAAGTCTGTTTCAATAGGTGGCAACAATTTTTGAAATTACTAACTAAGAAAAATATATACAAGGAATCTGCAAATTTCGTTGGAAGTTTTGGAATTTAAAAAAACTTTTAGAAGTTCAAGTAGATTGATTATAATTTTCTGATTCTTTATTATTTTGAAACACTCGAAAAAATATAATCTGGAAGAAATTTAATTAAGAACGATTCAGTTGGGAGAAAATTAAATTTTATATATATAATATATTTGTTCATGTGTTTAATGGAATGTTATGTAAATAAAATATTTTCTTTGAGTGTATGTGCTGGAATTCTGTATCAGCATTCCAACTAATAAGTATATTATTGGAATTTCTATTCTAAGCGAAAAATTAGTTAGAATAGTATTTTTACTCCTTCATTACAATTATGGGCAATGTTTATTACGATGTGACCATAATTGTGTTTGTAACTTGTACATGTTTTCACAGTCATTAATTATGGACAACAAATTCATTCTGTTAATCAAATTAGTATGCAAACGAAAAATAGAAGAACATTATTCTGCACAGGCCATATTAAGAGATGTCCCTGTGATGTGAAGGTACACTCAAAGGAAAAGCTTCACCATAAATATGAAAATCTTCATAAATATAGCGAAAAACTTGGTTGATTTTCGTACAAAGTAACACTTCATAAATATGAAGAAATTTCATAGCTTTTCATATAATGTTTCATAAATATTTTAAGAATATTTAATAAAGCAAATTCATAAATTTTTATGATATGAACAATTTTCTTTGGTAGCGTACAAACACAATAAATGCAACAGCCAATGAAGAAAATTTATTCTTAATATGTTATTTTTAAATACCAACATTATTGAAAAAGTAATTCATAATGTTTATTTATTAATCAAAAAAGTTTTCTGTCCGCTAACTTAAAGCAGACTTTACCTACTGACAGGTCCTTACATGTTTCATTTCGCGTCACCGAAAATCATCAGAAAACCAATGTAGAAGGGGTAGAATATTTTTACCCAAATTTTGAAGGAGAAAGATCAACGCTTTAGGTTAGCGGACAGAAAAGTTTTTTGATTAATAAATAAACATTGCACGGTTTTTTGTTTAACAAAAAACAAATGATATTGAACTTGAATAATCTTGCTCACATCATAATTTATGATAAAAGATCGAAAAAATAAACTTCTGGTTTTAATTTTTTAAAATTTAAAAGTAAAACATTTAAAAAAAATTAAATTTATATTCACAAAATTCCAAGCAAAATGTAGTACACTTAATCTGATTAGAAATTCTAACTTTCCATTGGTGTTATGATAGTTTTTCAATTTTAAATAGAAACTAAATTACAAATTAAATTTTCCTAATTATAAATTCAAATTCTTAATTTCTATTAATGATTTCAAAATTTCTTATGAAAATTCTGAATTGATAGAAAATAAAAATTATTTCTGCAACTTTTTTATGAAATGATAAAGATATATGCAACACTTAACATACATTTTTATGAATCTCTATGAAAACTTCATAAATATGATGAATAATGGAGGAAAAACAATTTATGAACCAGTTTCATTTCATCATAATGATGAAACTTTTTTCCCTGAGTGTATTTATCACATTTTTTTGTTATAGAAACAGTGAACTCGCGAAAACGTGAACTAATTTTTAGCAAGGGTGTTCAAGGTTTCGGCTGCCAAATTTTTAAAAATTCACAATTTAACCTTTTGACTTTAACAATCATACCAATAAACAGTATTTTTTTAAACCCACATTTCGTAAACTTTGTTTAAACAATAAATTTTTTATCATTATTTTTTCTAAACTTTTATTTAATACATATGGCTAATTGCATTAGGCGTAAATCCGTTCGAGGGATTTCCAATATATTTGATATTTTGCACATAAACTCTTAAAAGCACTTGATTTTATTCAAGATTGGCTTTCTTTAAATAAGCAAATATTAAAGGGTTTAATTTGGACTAATTGACTAAAAAAATTTTTGTCGCATCATAAAATTTGTAAATACCCGAATAAAAATAATATTATATTATATTATCTTGTCTTATATAATGTTATCCAGTTTTGTAAAATTTATATTCCATAACATCCTGCCCCAAATTTGAATTAGTTTGTTCGAGAACACAAATATTTGTACAAATTCGGTCAAAGCTTTACAAGGTTTTCCTGGAAAGTGTTCGTTTACACAAATACTCAGTAAGTAAATCGGGTTTGCCAAGTTATGGTGTTTCTCCCTAGATTAAGAGGGTTTTTTTAGTAGTTTTGGGTGGTTTAGGGGATAACAATTTGTTAGGCGGAATTTGGAGGAGTAGAAATCTGATTAAGAGAGGTTATTTTGGCTTTATAAAAATAAAGTATACGGTTCGATTATTATTTTTGTCAAATTAACGAAATTAATGTTTTTTAATATTTTTATTCAAACTATTACTTGAGCCAGTGTAAAAACTAAAAATTTCAGGTACCGTAACGGTTATAAGTGATAATAAAAAAACTTCCTTTATAACAGTTATTTTGTGGCTTAAAAAGAAAACAAAAACATCCAAAACAGTTATTTCTCAACGTAAAAATAAAAGATCGGATGAAACTCTTAAGAAGAGAGTTTTATTTTGACTTCATTAAAAAAACTCTTTTGAGGAGTTTTATTTTTTCCGTCTGAAATAAAACTCTTTTGAGGAGTTTTATTTTTTCCGTCTAAAATAAAACTCATTTGAGGAGTTTTATTTTAAAACTCATTTGTTATTTTTTGATTCCTATTATTAAATGGTTATTGTTTTACTTCTTATATCTTTATTTATCATAACTAGCTGAATAAAACCCAGTTGCAACTGCATTAAGAGATAAGAAATAAAACAATAACAATTTAAAACGGCAGGTTTTTGTTATGCTTTTTTGCTATTCACAAGTAGGTAAAGTAATAAATTCGGTACAAATTGTATACCCTAGTTAAAGTTTCCTATTGGGTTCATTGTTTATCATCGTTATTATCATCTGCTTATCACTCAATTTGCATATTAACTTTATATTTTACTATGCTAAACCTAGTATTAATTTAGCATTAAGTGTATATAAACTAATACTTGTTTTTTGCTAGTTCTTTATAATATAAATCAATTGCTTTATAACGTTGAGTAGTGAAGATCACTTTAATAAAAACATTTTTGGCAGACTATTTAAAAAGTAAGGTAAGTCGCGTGAGTGCCACATGTACATATGTTTTTATTGAAAGATTAATTATTAATTTTACATTTGCAGTAGGTTTAAATCGTAAATATGGGTCGCCATTCCGATATTATTTGTCGTACATTTTTAAAAAAGTTGATAACACTCATGTATGCCGGCTGTGTAAAAGCGTTTTTAAAGGTGATCATGTCAGCAATTTAAAGCGTCATTTAATCAATCAGCATAAAGAACAATATAACATGGAACTAAATAATGAGGAGAGTAAATGTGAAGTACCATTAAAAAAAGTTCGATTTTCGGTAACAATGGCTCCTGAAGAAATGAAAAAAGCGTGTGTTGAGTTAGTCACAACGGAGAAATTACCGTTTGCTTTTTGATTCAGATGCTTTCAAGCTCATTACGAATCAACTCTTTGATGGACTTGGTATCCCAGCAGTTACGTCCAGAAATATAACTGAGTTAGTTAATGAAGCTAGGGTTGCCATATTTGAAAAGTGAAAAAAAGTACATTGATGAAAAAAAACAGTACTTTTCAAAAAAAATAGTACAGTTTTGTATTTATTGTTAACATAACCTTTACTTCAATACATCACATATTTACTTAAAATAAGTTAATACACCAAACCAAATAGCGTAGGTAAAATGAACAAAAAAATTTTTGTAGATCTTTAACGAAATTTTGTCAATTTTTTTTTAAGATTTAACAAATATTATTTAAATCAACAAAATTTCGTCAAGTTTACATCCTCTAAAGAAGTAAAATTGACTAAATTTAATCAAATTGACTAAATTTCGTCAAATTGGCTAAAATTATTAGTTTGGACGCAATTACTTTTCGCATTGGGCAGTGTCATGAAAAAAAATTGTGTTTACAAACATCCATTGCTTGAAAAGTAAACAAACCAAACTTATATATGTACAAAGAAACGAAGTGGAATTAATACAGGGAGAAGCAAAAAAATTATATAAAAAACTATTGTACACACAAAAAAAAACATGGTTAAAAAAATATATATTCTTTGTACACGCAAAAAAACTTGTTTATATAAAAATATGTAAAATATACAAAAAAACAGTACAAAAACAGTACAAATCCAAAAAAACAGTACTTTTGCGTACTGTTTTAGGTGTTGTGAATAAAACAGTACATTTTTCAAAAAACAGTACATGTACTGTTGAAAACAGTACGAATGGCAACCCTAAATGCAGCATACGAAAAGGCAAAAAGCTGGTTAAAAGAGAAGCTGAAAAATAAGTTGCTGTCTTTGAAAATCGACATGGCCACAAGACTTCATCGCAGCATAATGGGTATAAACATACAGTTTTACAGTAAATCGAAAATTATTGTAAAAACGCTGGGCTGTAATGAGCTAACGGAGCATCATACAGGTAAATACACTAATTACTTATTGCAGGTGAAAGACCCTATTAATGACAATTTATAGCTGAGTATCTTAAAGCTAAAGTTGAAAATGTTTTGGAGAGTTTTGGCATTGAAAAGAAGCAAATTTACACTATTACAACGGATAATGGCCGGAATTTGATTAAAATGGTGAGCTTATTCGGCGAGGAGGATGAAAGCGAGTCTGATGGTACTGTCTCTAGCGAAATTTTTCGAGAAATCTCCGTGTTCTCAGTTCAATCAGTGAAGTTTGCTGCTCATTCACTGCAACTGGTTGTTAAGGATTATTTAGATACGGTTAATAAAGATTTACTGAAGCGCGTTCGAGATTTAGCGAAGGCCTTACGGACTCCTACTTACAGGTTTGTTGTACACAAGATGCATATGATTGAAATTTTTTGACAATAAGTTTAAAATTATTTTAGGAGCAAGACTAGAATTCTTAATTTACCGCAAGTTTCCATTGATGTCCAGACTCGATGGAATTCTACTTACTGTATGATAAAAAGCTTAATGCCCTACAAATCCTTCTGCTTGAAAAATGTCGATGCTGCTCTTAATATAGCTCCGTCAGAATGGAAAAATATGGAAGTCTTACTAGCCCTCTTCGAGCCTGTATAAGTCGCCTCACAAATGCTTCAGGAAGAGCAATTACTTTTCAGCGATTTTTTTTAAAATATGGCTTCAAATGAAGCTTGAAGTTTAGACGAAGCCAGACAGCTATGAATATTTAGAAAAAAGAGAAACTCGTGAGAAAATGCTGCTACAAAATCCAACATTGATTGCAGCTTTATATTTGGATCCACGACTTCAGTGCATCATAGCGATGGAGCCTTTAAAATTAATGTGTGCTCGAACCCATCTTAAAGAAGTGATCGTTCGGATTTTGCAGTTGGAGAAGCAAGTAAGTTAAAAAAATATTTTATCAATCTTTTTTTAAAAATGCGGTTTACTTGTTTTTCTCTTTGCAGATTAATAATAACCAATGCGATGATCGACCGTCGACAAGCAGGGAAGCTTCACGATCTTCACCGGATGTTTTCCCATCCTCGCCGGATGTTTGCGATACATCTCAAACTCAGTCATCGCTTTTGGGGCAGTATTTGAACTCCCTAAATGTAGATAGGGAACAAGAAAGCGAAGGAAGTGATAATGAGGATGAAAAAAAGCTTTCTATGAAATTGACAATTTTTCTCCAAGGCCCTTATCGATTGATAAACCTCTTTTTGAGTTCTGGGAGGCTAAAAGAATACACTATCCGTACTTGTATACATTGGCAAAAACTATACAGTGTGTACCTGCAACCCAGGTAAGCGTGGAAAGAGCATTCTCTGCTCTTAAATTGGTATTGAGCGACCTGCGTTCAAATTTTTCCGCAGAAAATTTAGAAAAAGTTATGTTCGTTAAATTAAACAAATAAATTACTACACACATTATAGCAAATAAAGTCAATAAAAAAAGAAGAAAATAAACAACATGAGTTTTATTTTAGACGGAAAAAATAAAACTCCCTAAATGAGTTTAAAATAAAACTCCTCAAATGAGCTTTATTTTCTGACGGGAAAAATAAAACTCCTCAAAAGAGTTTTATTTCAGACGGAAAAAATAAAACTCCTCAAAAGAGTTTTATTTCAGACGGAAAAAATAAAACTCCTCAAAAGAGTTTTCTTAATGAAGTCAAAATAAAACTCTCTTCTTAAGAGTTTCATCCGATCTTTTATTTTTTCGTTGAAAAATAAATCTTAACTGTATAGTTGAGATCGTTTTCTTAAGATCACCATAGATTCTGAAAGAGCACTTCAATACGAATCCATTGGTATATAATAGTATACGTCTCCGTTGACTCTAACATAGAGAGTTTTTGAGTTAAAGTTTTCGGGATAACTGTTATTTTCGGTCTCTGAAATTTTTTTTATATAAATAGAACATTTTTGGTCTTCAAAGTTTAGTAACGTCATGATGCTGGTTAGGAAAATACCCTAAGAAGACAAGACTGGAGCGAAATTGATGATTAATAGTTTTTTTTTGTTAAAGCTCTGCCTATTGTGGAGGCTCTAGCGTTTCTAAAACTTCCTGATCTGATTAAATCTTTAGATCAAAATACTAATATGAACTTAGCTAATATGTTTGATTTGCTTTATTTTTGTAAATATACGGAAGTTGAAAGATTGTTATGAATTAAAAAAAAAAAAAAATTAATTTAAACAGTTTTTCAAAATTAAAATTTTTCTAAGATATATGGCCAATTCCATTTTTTAGCTGTATAAGAAATTTGTATTTCCCAGCTGATATATTTTACCTATCTGTCTTTAGTTTGTCACAAATGATCTGAAGTAATGCTATTTCTAAAATAACAGCATAATTCTTAGCTATAACTTTCAAAGCGAAAAATGTATCGAATTATTTAAAAAGTCGAACATTTTTGAGCCTCCTTGCCAAAACTTTGAATATTTATTTATGGAAAAAATGTTAGAACTTTTTCAGCAAAAAGTTATACACGCACAATATTTTGTTGTTAAAATCAAAGGAATACGTACTTCAAAACTACTAAGCATATAGTTAAAAACCTGGTCTTTAATTTCTCATTTATTTTCTCATTTATTTTTAACTGGTAAAAAATTAAATGAAAATCCGTAAAAATAAGGATTCAGCGTTTATTTTAACTATCGAAAATAAAATTAGATAAACTCTCAAATCCATAAAAAGAAACGATTTTATTTTATTTTAACTATCAAGAATTAACTCCCAAATTATTAAAAACTACAGTTTTTCTTTTTTTCATTATCATTATTTTTTGGTTCAAATAAAGAATTTTTTATAATAAGAAAATTTTAAATGACAATAATAACGGGTACAGAAAACCAGTATTTATGTGTAGCTTTTACTAAAAGGTAAAATAAGTTAAAAAAACCGTTTTTTTTGTGGTTTAAATGTATATTTCTTAAAAAAAAAAGTTTACTGATTACATAAAATATAATCCGTTACTGTTAGAATATTGTGAGTGTATATTATTCTACTAAGGTGTTTTCTCTGATGGCACATTATTACATTGAACAACAATGTAATAATGTATAAATAAATGTATCAAATTTTGTGATTATATTGATAACACAATTATTATGACAAATTAATAAATTTGATAATTTGTTGTCCTTGTACACGATTTTAAGCGAAAAGTTTCTTGGTCCGGATTATTATTGGTTCACATTTTATTGCGATGCGTAAATTTGATGAAAATTGGCAAATTTTAAGACAAAGTTAACCTACAAATGAAACACTTATATTGAAAGTGGTATGAGTCCATTTTCAATACAAATTAGATAATGTTGGTGGCCCATAGTATTTAATGGTCTCTATTCACTGCACAAATTTTATTTGTCAACATTTTAAAGATTGATGAAAATAATATTTTGTTGTTATTTTGAATAACTCAAAAATTCTCCCCATAAAAGTGGATCTTATGAACGTTGATTTCAGATCTCTTCTTCAATTTTGTGTGATTACACTCATACAAATATATCTGTAAAAATGGCAGAAAAAGTTACTTAAAATTAGTTAAAAATTATGCTGCTGAAAAAGACAGTCATATTAGCAGAATCATTTTGCTAAATATTAGTAAAATAAAAACAACAAAAACTGTAAAATCTACTACATTTAAGATAAAGTTTTAGTTGTTGGCATGATAACTATGCACCATCTATTTGTAAAAATTTTTATTATAAATAATAAGACAAATAAAATAAAGTTCTATATTTATAAGATAAATCAAAATCAGAGTTGTATCTGTAGTTTATTCATCTTTATTATTTTTTTGCTGCTTTGTTATATTCATCGTAATGTCATATGTCAAAGGCTGAATCGTAATCTAAAAAATTAAAATAATAGACAAATAAGTAAAAATTTGATAAGCACTGATTTTTCCAATTGTTTCAATATCTATTCATTGTTAATAGAAAATTTATTTTGAATTTATTTTTTTAATATTATGAATAATGAAAATGAAAATTATTCAAGTTCGAGGCCATACTCTATATTTCTTCATTAGGATATTGTCCTAACAAATAATCTATAGAGTTTTTTTGTTTTCATATTTATTATTTGACCCTTTCAGGAATGTGTTGATAGATCTATTTCGGGAATTTTCTATGTTCCCATCATCAGAACACGTTTTGAAAGCGGTAACAATCCCATGCCAAACATCAAACATTCATATGAACTAGTTTACTCACTACATGAGAACTAATATACATACAAGTTTAAAGTTAAAGATTATAACCATTGATCAAAAAATAAATTGAAAAGTTGTTTGATGTGCAAGATACACCTCTGGTGGATATTCAATACACGTTTTTGTTTTTCTCTCCTTTTTATATTTTGTTTAGTTTGTAAACAAAACAGGGGGAAGTGAACTAGGCGGTACTTTGCCTTTTTTACAAGTTGTTATAATTTTTATTAAAAATAAAAATTATGTTTTTTCGACCTTTAATTGTGCAATGAAAATGAAAATTATTCAAGTTCGAAAAATATTTAGATGTTTCTAAATATTTTTCTAATACGAAGTGTTCACTTCACTTGTCTATTTTATACTGCGTTTTATGTTTGAAACTTTTTTTTCCTTGTTAGGTGATGTTTCACAAAACTTAACATATGTCAATCATTTCCCTTGATCATTAAGTCAGCACTTGATACATTTTTTTTTTATCGAAATTCTCATGTCTTTATATGAATATAAAACCTTAAATCCTCTACAATACAAATAAAAAGTTTAAAAAAATCTTTATTTTCCAAAAACGGTGACAAAACTGTTTAAACGAGCAGAAGCAAATCGCACTTTAAAATTTATAAAGAACACAAATGGATTCTGTTTTTTTTTTTCGACGTACACAAGAAGTGATTCTTATTTTGGTCTTGAATTTTATTTAAAATTTAAAACATTCAGCAAAATGGACAAACAAAAGAAAACAGTGAATATTTGAAGGTTTGATAAAAAAAAATATGCAAGGATTTTGACTACCGAATTACGTGTCTGTATGTGTCTGATCTTGTTTCGTGCCAGTCACATAAAAATAAGATCAAGTAGCGATCGTATTGCACAATTGGTTAAATGTGTGACCAACTGAGTTTTTAGTTTAAAATTTTCTTATATAAAAGTAAAGTAAAAGCTTTAAATTTGGTGTAACCGATTTTTTTTTTTAATTACAAAAAATTTTAAAAATAATTGAAATAGCAATACACTCTAGATGTGAAAAATAGAACTGCGTTACAAACTTGACCCCTAATACCAATAACAAGAGTGTCGATCATTGATTCTAAATGTTTCGACCACGCTGATTTTAATGGCGTACCCAGCTTTTTCAGTTATGGGCCAGATTTTTCGAAAATTTGCTTTAAAGTTTTGCATGTTTTAAAAAATTAAATATTTTATCTTCGTTTTATACGGTAAATCCATAAAAGACCTTCATTAACAATCGGGTATCAATTTTTGTTAATAAATGTGCAGCATTAACAAGTAAATTTGCGTTTTTTCTCAGTTTTTACTACACACAGAGAAAATTTTAGTTATTTGCCAACTGAAATTCGATTACTGCTACTCTAATTTGGTTATTACGAAAATCAGACGGTTGGTACAACTCAACATTAGTTTTCACAACAAAGCTCGTTTAATTCAACTGGAATTTAGATGCAACACTCAAAATGTACACGTTCCTATTCGGTTAATTTACACTTTTCTATTCGGTTGGCACTTTAGTTCTCCGTGTGCACATTTTACCATTTTTGCACAATTTATCATCCTATTTCGCAATCAATCAAAGCATTTTTGTGCTTAAGCAATTTTTCAACGTAACTTTAATTTAGTTTTAGATCACGAAATTTAATATAACATAAAAATCCATTCAGCCAAAACTGTGTAAGCGTCAAATGGCATTTAATTTTCGCCATCCGAATTGAGGGTCACAATGAATCTACGGAGAAAATTTGTTTCACATAACTATTATGAGGCCAGAGATCACGAAAATCGAGAAAATTTCAACATTTTTTCGTCGGAAAATGTATGATTCTCAAAGGTTTCAGCTGGCTTTGAGCAGCGACGAATATAAACATTTTCTGAAAGGTAGTGTATTTTATTATTTGTGAATTGATGTATAATATATGCACACAGGGAAAATATTAGTTAGAAAATTGTTGTATTTACCATGATTTTACAATTACAGCATAAATTTGATTAAGATTGCAAAATATTTATTATATAAATAAATCGTTGTCCTCAGTAACATAAAATTTGAAGTTTCAACTAAATTTATATGTTTGCACTAATCAACTCTATGTTCCTAACCAATTCAGAGAAAAATATTTTCTTTTCAAATATTTTGATAGTGGCAACTGCTTCAAAAATGCAAAAAGCTATTTTTCCCAAATAATTAGACACTGCGATTACATCTTTGTTGCAATAATCAAATTTATATAACTAATTTTTACTAATGCTCTACTAAATAATATCTACTGAATCTTAGTTATATTTATCGATTTTAAAATAAAGTTTAAGGTTTTGTGATGATTTTTCAGTTGCGTCACCAAATATAAAACATATTTAAATAAATTTTTGAAATTTTTGTTGTCATACACATGAAATCAAGACCATAGCTAAAAGACAATTGTCTTAAAATAAATTTGTATTAGTTGTCAAAAAAAAAAAAATACAAACATATTAGAAATAAAATTTATTTTAAAATATGTATAAGAAGATTTTGTTTTAAGCAGTTACACGTTGTTTTAGTAAATTAACGGCATAAGTTAAAATGGCGGTATATTATATGCAATAAGCGGTCTTATACATGAAATTGACGTAGCAGTAGTATTGGTAATTTTGTTTAAACAAATTTAAATGTATTTTAAATCAATTGTTTTTTTTTTTTCAAGGAAAAACTTTCAGCCGTAAATTTACCTTTAATAGGAATGCTGTGGCCGATACGTTTCAGTAAAAATATCATGGATCCAAGCAAAAAGAAAACCACGACAAAATTAAAGAGTTTTGGTAATTTGTTTTGAAACCTAAAAGAAAGTGTTGTTTAGTAAGTTTAAAGTTCGCTTCTTTGTAGTATGCATTACTATATTATTCCATATGTGTAAGCTATGCATCACTGGGTTACTGAAGGAACAGGTATACACTTTTTAACCACCTATTATTTGAAATAAACCTTTAATTCCTCTCTCATTAAGTTCATAATGCCAGTTGTTTTTCTTGTGGTCTATGGTGATACCCTTGCAGAGTATGCCTAATTGTTTACCATAAAGGATGGAGCCTATATCTAAGTTATGCGGTTATTTTGTAAAAGTAGCAAGTTTAATGAGTTTTTTTTTTTAAATTATAACCAATTTTGTTAAGGCATACGTGTATATAAAATCAGAAACGTTTTGGAAAGATTTGTAAAAATCGGATAGAAACCTAAATTGTTAGGGCAGCTTAAACATTATGTGTTATTTTTAGTTTTGTTAAAATTATCGAACTTTTAGATGCTTTAGAACGCGCACTACTAAGAAAAAACTTACTACTGCATATATATCACAGAACGTTGAAATGTGCTTACTTTCAATAAAATCCAAACAGGTTCATTACAAACGACTAAAATCTAATTGAAATTTTTGGAATGACTCATATAAAACTTTAATTGTTAAAATATCTTTAACCGTGTAAGTTTTATATTATGTCAAAGTTTCAACTTTGGTTGATAATATTTCCACTAAAGGGCCCTTAAAAAGATTACAAACATGTTTTAATGAATCTCATTAAATGTATATCCTAGGAAACTTGCAGATTCGTACGCTAATTTTTCAGGGAAATCTCTGAAATTATGCGTTATAAAAAGAAAAACACTTTAAGGAATTTTTTAACATGTAAATGCTATTAGACTTTAGTTATACATATATCTGTAATACCTTATCTTCTAACTTCTATTTTTTCTATATTTTATTTACTTTTTTCAAGTTTTCCTCAAATAAAAATATAAAAAAATTTATTATAATTGATTGGGAAACGGTGTATTATTTTAATTAATTTGATAGGTTCTACAAAATAATTTCGACTGGTGCAACAATCATAATTTTCTGATTCGGTAGGTACGGTTAAAAGTTTCAGCTAGTCTAATAGAAATTCAATTACAACAACCAGATCAGCAACAATATTTTAACATAGTACACATGACTACAAAAATTCGGTTGGCAAAAAATTCGGTGTTGTAGCAATGAAACTGTTTTCTGCGTGTGTGGAATTTTATGTGGAATTAATGAAGAATTAATTTCGAGTTCATACATAATGTATTCCACATGCTAGAAGTATATATTTCCGTTCAATCTAGAAAATATTACAAAGAATTTACATAATAATAATGTGTTTAATAATAATTTTATGTGTTTATCATATGTATAAAATATTTTTCAAATATAGATGAAAAATACATAAGACAAATAATTATATGTTTAATGTATTCTATTGAGTTATAGATAAGAAAAAAAATATTTAGGAAAAAAGTTGTTTGTGCTCCAAATATACTCTGTTGACGAACTGTAAGAGGATAATTGGACGTACCAACAAGGCAACAAACATTAAGACCCATTGAAGACCTCTGGGGGATCCTATCCAACATGGTCTTCTCAAAATCATAGATATTCGCGTAGTGAACGAATTTAAACTCGCCATATTGATATAATGGGAAAATATTGGCACTTTGCGAAACTGGGGAGTTTATATGCCCTTTATGCTACAAAAGTTTTTATACACAAGGGCAACACAATATCTTATTAATTACCTATTTATAGCGGTAATCAAAACGAATATATATAAGTTTTCTTTTATGCTCATATAATTATTTTCTGAAGTATATACGTTTTTATTTTTCTGCACTAAAAAAAAAATAGAAATGTATTTTGTTCATTATTTTAAAGTTCACATAAAAACATAAGAAAATAAATAAAAATTGTAAAAAAATATTTTTTTCTTATCTATAACTACATATAATACATTGGACGTAGAATTATATGACAGAGATATGTGGGAATCCATTTATAATGCAAGTGTTTTGTATACAGAATGTATTTAGCAAATTTTTGTTCATATTTCGGTTTAGAAAACGAAAAAAATGTAAAGGAAATGTTTTGCAAATAATTTTTTTTGTTTTTTTATTTAATAGTTTTTGTTTTCTGTTTGTAATTTTTTATTTTATTTTATTGCAAATTTGTACATTTTCTAGTTTAAATTATATTTAGATAATTCTTATAAAATATCAATAAGACCATATTCAAAGAATGTATGTGTCTTAAGTCTTTTGTTTTCCCCGTTTAATGTGAGAGGAAAATAGGATTCATTGGAATTTTTATTTGATTACATTTGATTTGAAAGTTTTTATTGTGCTTATTATAGGTGGTACTTGTCAATATTACATGTATTTCGGGCGTAGCCAGGAATTTATTTTAGGGGGCTCCCGATTTTTTTTTCAGAATTGTGCACCCAATTTTTTTTAAACATTATATGGCAATTTCCAAAATCTTAAAATTGTGTTTTGACCAGTGCTGCCAAGTATTTGTCCAAAAACTCCCCTGGGCTTACTCTACAATCAGAAAAATCACCCTAAAGATACATTTTCTCAAAATCTGCTAAATTTTTAAGTATTTATTTTAAATTCTTCTAATATAAAATAAACTAACTTCTTTAGACTATAACTGGTTTTCCTCCATTTTTAGTCAAAATCTAAAATTTTATTTTAACAGCACACTAAAGTGACTTAAATTTCACCAACAAGGTAAAAAAAAAGTTAAAATGTATACAAAAAACTGTTAGAAATTTTACAAAACCATCATCGAACCGAACATATTATTCTTACAAGCTCAAAAGTACATATTAAGTAATTTTTAACCCACAAATTTCCCTCTAAACGATTTAAAAATCCTCTAAATATAATAAATTGACAACACTGTTTTTTGCCAAATTCATATATTAATAAAGTTTTAGCATTTAAAAAGATAATTGTATTATTTTTTATTTAAAAATTTAATGTCAAGTAAACTTCACATATATTTAGCTGATTCTCTTCGACATTAAAAATACTCAAAATCAGCGTTTTTAGGAATATTGAAAGAAAAAATTGCACAATTTTTTCCAAATTTTTAAAATTGCTCACAGCATGTAGGAATTACGAAGGAGCTTTGTTGCCATTACTACACCTATAATAATTGATACATAAAAATACGAAAGAAACATCAAAACTACACAGAAAAAATTAATAGGAAATAAATTTTTTTCACTAAACTAACGAAGTTTTCTTTACAATGTGAATGAAAAATTTCTTAACTTTATGAAAAACCTTCACAGTTTTAATGAAACTTTTTCATTAGGCATATGAAATTTTTAATAAATAATATGAAAATTTTCATAAAATTTTGAGTGACAATTCATAGATCTAATGCAAAAATTCATTGATATCATGCAGATTCAAAACGTAAAATAATCAAAATTTTGTTTTTTTTTACAAAACTTTTTGACAATGATTTCGTATTTTTATTATTTCGAGTATATTGCTCTGACAAATATCAGAACAATAATATTTATGGATTTTCAGAAGAAAATATTTAAGAAAACTGTTTTCTCCATTTATGACTTGAACTTATATTATAATATTTTACATTGCATAAACCATAGAATAATTGAAATTTTAACGATACCTTAATTTAAAAGTAAAATCAGTATATTTATGGTGTTTTAAAAAGATTTATGCGTCCTCGATTGATTTAGCTGGTGATTTTACAAGACGTTCACCGCTACATTTCTTTTCGTATTGCATGTAATTAGTTTGTTATTGTTTTTTTCGTTCGTTTGAAGAAAAAACGTCATCTAGAAACAGGGTCTTAATGCATGTACAGAACATTGAAGTAGTTTTATGGCGACTTCCTTTGATTTTGGAAACGTCAATATTGTTTTTGCTCTGGGTTACGTCGTAAAAATCAGTCCTTAATTGGTCCATGGCTGAAGCAAATCATTTTTTGTCAAACAAAAAAAAACATTTTTTAAATGTTTTTTAATTTCTGGGAGATAAAATGATTAAAAACTAAAATTTTTTAAGTAACAAAATGTCCTTTAAATTTAATTTTCAATTCTAAAATGTCCATGAAATTTGGGATTTTGTATAATTAAAAAAAAAAAACTATTCAGAATCTTAAATATTTTTTACAGATAAAAGTTTTAAAAATGTTAAGATATCGATGGAGAGAACAAAATCATTAGAATTTAATAATTTTTCTATTACTTTTGTGATTGTGTGATGGCAGAAAAATTTGAGTTGCCTGTTATATATGCCATATATGTTCATTTGTGTGCACTAACGAAAATTAATGGAATATTTACATGTTTGATCATACATACATTTCCATACATGGTGATATGTGTACATTAACGAAATATATATGTGATGATCGCATATGCACACTTATGAGCATATAAAGGTATATGGGCATTTATGAACTCGAAGGTCTTCATATGTAAACATGAATAAGTTCATTCATGTCCATTTGTAACCGGATTGTGTATTTTTTTCTACATAAACTATCTTTTTACTATATGTTTTAGAAATAATTTAATTTATTACACATGTAAAAAAGTTTCCTCTTTTTCTATAAAAAATACCAAGTGTTTTTAATATCTTTTGTTTTGTTTGCATTTTTTTTTAATCCAGCTAAAATTTTAACAGTTTAGCCACAAACGTAAGCGTTTAATTGCTAAACACGACTTACAAGGTAGGTATCCCGACCAGAACCCGCAGATTTTAATGAACTTTGGATATGTTGTCAAGTAGCGGAAAAGAGAGAAACACGTTTTTTTAGCTGCCCAAACTCATGTCTATGTCTAAAGGTTAAAAAGTAGGGTTAAAAATTCGTTTGTTTTTATATAAAACCTTGTTTTTAATTTACGAAACTAGAATTATTTGTACGCTTAAAGTACTCAATGAAACAAAAATGTATATATCCATATTGCCTATGTAGTCTACCCAGAGTTGCCATAATTGTTGAATTAATTGGAATATTGGGTATAAAGGCTATTCGGTAAAAGTCGCATAAAAACCGCACTTAATACAACTAAAATTGCTTAATAAAACGCCAAATTTAGTGTTACTCATAAAACACTTTTTTTGAATAACAGAAATAATTGAATGTACTTAGACATAATTTGTATAGCAATGAATGTTCCTTAAAAAAACATTCCATTTGATACCAAATTTGTCTGTAGTTACTTTAGTAGAACTAAATAAACCGAAAAATACGTTAAATGGAGTATTTTTTTTTACATATGATATTGGGCAGCTGCAATTAACACCGATCTCTTAAAATTTTTGTTCTCTACAACATATCCGAAGCCCATTAAGATCTGTTGGTCCCGGTTGGGATACCTTTCTTGTTGTAGCTGTATGTTTTCTTTTTTTTTTATTAAAGATTTTGCAAGACTACAGGTCTGGACTAAAAAATTTTAACACGGATAAGAATTTCGACAACTTTTAATCAATAAAAACTCTCTAAATTCTGTAAACTATTTTAATTGGGATTATATGTTAAATAAAAAAATTAAAACCACTTTCCCAAAAAAATGTTTTCTATAAATCGATTTTTAAAAATTAAACAAATTATTATTTGGGTGGGGGGGGGGGGGGGGGGGGGGTTGGCATCGTGGCTGCGGCCCTGCATGTACTTATTAAATTTGGTTTGAGGTGTGTATGTTAGTGTTAAACTAGCAAATCTGCTAAAATTTGAAAATAAAAATTTGCTTAGTTTTTATTCGAAAATATAAGGAAACACAAATTTTTAAACAGTTGGTCACATTATACAAAAACTATAGTGCGCATTGGAGGAAATGTGCGGCAAGTCGTTGTTGACATTATTGAAATTATTTCAAAAAATTTAAAACAAACCTATCGTGTATTAATATGTACATATTGTTTTTAGTCAAAAGCTTTTCAGTCAAAAGCTTTTTTTGTAATAATAGTGAGAATAACTTAACATTAGGCTTGACATTTATTCAGGTTTAATTTTGTTTGAAAAAATTTTTGATCGAAAGATCAAACGATTAATTTTTAAAAATTATTCGAAGGAATAACGAATAAAAATAATGTTAAGACTATATATATAAATAATTAAATAATTTTACTTAAGTATCTCAAAAATTTATGAATTTTGGCATTAATTTGAATACTACACTTATAGAAAAAGCCTGTACAAACAGTTGAAAATTTCAGCTACAACAACAGAAAATATTACGTGAATATGAGCCACCAGAATTTTTCAATAAAGTTAAGAATCACAGTCTGGCAAATTCAGGTGACCTACATTTCTGAAGAACCAAATTTGAGTCGACAGTTGTAGTTAAATTAACCAAGAATTTAGTTAAATCAAAAGAATTTTTAAGCTGAATCAACAGAAATTTTCTGCTAAAAATGTCTTTCCTAATCTGGCAGGTCCATATTTATAAACGGGAGTAAGGTTAGTTAATAAAGACTACTAGGTACGGAGTAAAATTTTTTGGTTCATTTTGCTAGCCTATTTCATGATTTTAATAAAATAACGCTATCCACAACTGAGACTGATAGAGGATATATAAAAAAAAGAATGGTTTGAAAACAATAGTGCCAGTTGTTAATTGGCAAAATTTGTAAAATTGAGAATCACGAATTAGTAAATGTTAGGTCAAAAAATTAGTTCAAAAGCCGATGAAATAATAACTAAGCAAACTACAATTACTTACAAATACATCGAAATTACAACAAAATTAAAAACTTTACTCAGCGAAACCACTAAAAACGTTCCTTAGCAAATCCGGTCTTTGGACAGCCTGGGGAAAAAAATCCGGGCTTTGGACAGCCTGGGGAAAAATACCCTAAGACAATAAATGTTGTACTATCATATTTTCCTTGTTCAAACTTTTTTTTTGTTGGACTCTGGTAAAGGGTGGAAATGAAATTATTTCGCTTTTCGAAATTTTAATATTATTAACACAAAAAACAATGGAACAAATTTTACATCACAAATTAAGAACAATACTCTAAAGTTTTTGCCCATAAATTGTGTTAATTGGATTCGTTGCGAAATGTGGCGAATTTTCGCTGTAAAACTCAATGTTACTTGGGCACTTATTATTAAATTTTTCGGATAATTTAAATTTTAAAAATAATAGATTTTTGATATTTCTTTGATAGAAATAGATAGCTCTTGAACTAAATTATTTTTCAATAAATAATAACTCATTCGATTAAAAAGTGATCAATATTGTATACCTTCTCGAAAAGCAAAAAACAATTGGATAAAGTTTTGTTACCATACAAAACGTTTTTATAGTTGAATTTTATAACATTGAACTTATACCGGCATGTAATTCTTATTTAGTTAGCAGATTTATTTATACTTATGTGAAAAATTTCCCACAGAAATTCGTTTTTCTCTTTCTTTTGAAATGTAAATGCAAACATTTTTTTTGTGTTTTTTTGCGTTTTTTTTTTTTTTTTAAATAAGCTTTTTTGTTAAAACCAGAGTATTTTTTTTTTAAATAATAGGTCAACGGGTGGCGAGTTCTTGATAATATTCCTCTGTAGGACCACCAAATTCAGGCTAGGAATTGATAAACCAATAATTCCAGTTGGCAGAAACACTCGTAAAGCGGATTGAAAATAGTTAGGAGTACTCTTACATCAGAATTTGTTATCTCATTCAGTATACAATCGGTAAAAGTTGAGTCCAAGAAATTGGGCAACACTTTGGTTAATTGCCATGAGGCTGTTGAGCAATATCAGACCGGGATACTCCCTTCCCAGGTAGAATGTGGAGCTCGAAAGCCTTAAAAAAATTCCTCGAAACTTCTGAATAGAGCCGAAACTCTCGAAAGAGCCTGACTGGAACAATTATTATCTTAAACAAAAGCTAACCTAGATTCGAATAGGTATTTTTGTGAGGCGGTAAATGCACTCAGAGAGCCAGATAGAATCAGTATGATATTTCAGAAAAATAATACAGCCAAGCTTGACTCTCTCATTTTTTCACATTTCACTATTAAAAAATTGACGTTTTTCCAAAAATCAAAAATAATGTTTTGGCTATAAGACAAATATCATCAAGCAGATTGCCAATATTTAATGAAATTTAAAGATGCGAATGAACTTTTATACTTGATATTTTCTACTTTAGTGTACGGATGACAGTGAAATGAATGGGGTGACAACATAATTTATTTTTAAAAAGCCTTACTCCTCCTTTACTATGGATCTCAGTAAATTTAAATCGGATTGACCTTATTATGCGCTTTTAAAAAAGTTAATAGTAAATTAACCCATAAATATATGACAAATAAAAAAGTCAAAAAGTTAAAAGCAAAAGTCGACTTTCGACTTTTTCATTCGAAGAATTTACACTGATGGATCTAGTGCCTCAATTGGCACAAGATCTGGCTATTATTTGGAATAGATCTGAACATGCCATGTGGTAAAAACGGCAGCAGTTTTCAGACTAAGATTTTTTGCCATTTTGAATGTTGCAAACTGGATAATCGATAACGAATGGAGGGATAGGAGAATCGGTATCTGTAGTTACAGTCAGGCCGCGCTGAAGGCACTTGAGTCTCGGGTGACTTTATCCACGATTGTTCAGGAATGTAAGCGCGAAATCAACAAGGTTTTATCGGGAACAGGGTCGTTTTTTTTTATGGGTTCCGGGTCATGTTGGTATTCCGGGGTAATGAGATGGCCAACTCGTACGTTGGATCAACTCATGCATGATAAAGTTTTCAATGAGAGATTGTCAAAGGTGGACAACATGCGGGGTATGAGGTATTTTGTGAGCTAGACAAATAGGGCTGTTGCCACGATTCCTACTAAGTTTAAGTAGAGTTGACTATCGTAGACCTATAACGACCAATTGTGTGTGTTATGTCTGGATGATGAGGACACTAGGGAATACTATACTACTAATGGACAGCTTTCTCTTGGACCATACAACGCATTTTGGGTGATAACGTATTTCGCCCCCCCCCCCCTTGGTTGTACAATTGAGCATTGGTTTTCACAAAAATATGTTTAATACTTTTATTTTTTGAAAGAGAATCAACACTTAGGAATTCTTCCTATTTGTTAATGTATTGCTTTCTTTGGAAAGGGAATAGAGGAGATATGAAAGGTGTGGAAAGATGAAGGACTTCAAAAATGGCAACACTGTAATAACGCGAGATGATAAGTCTAGAACAGTTGTTACTCGCCACCTGATGGAATCATTATTTTACGGTCGTGGGGTTAAGTACTATGGGAAACACTGAAAGGTTGATACTGCGATACGTTATGAGGGATAGAAAAACTCATACATAGTATTTTTGTAAATTGATGTTGTCGTAGCCGGGGATCGAACCCGGGACCTTCTGCGTAATTGTGCAACGCGCTTACCATTCCTTATTTTTACTTATCCCGGATAAATCACTGCTCAAAAGTTCCAACCTACTGAAAAATATATTCGGAGTAAACATTATCCCCCGCATTTATAAATATATTAAACAGCATTTCAAATACATTTTTAGTTTAAACACATTTTAAGCCTTAAAACTGTATTGATAAACGAATATTAGCTTCCACTCAAGGTTTGTAAAATAGATACTATATGCTAATATTAATTTTAAGGCTTAAAATGTGTTTTGATTAAAATGTATTTGAAATCTGAATTAAGATTTTTTATAAGTTTTTAAGTTTAAAAATCTATTTTGATGATCTTTAAAACGTAAATATTAAAATTTTCCAAATTCAAACCTAAATAACTAAAGAAATTGATGCTGTACGAGCGTAAAAAATGCAGAGTACTTTCAGTATCTCAATTAAAAAAATCTGCAAAAAATTTTTAAATATTTTTGGCCAATACGCTTTTCATATTAAGCTTTATTTAAGTTGTAAGACAGCATTAAGCGATATTTATCATTGTAATCATTGTGTCACTTTTAACGAAAAACTTACAATATCCTTCTTTAACTTAATATTCATCTAAGTTAGAATAGAAATTAACCCATTTGAAATATTCTGGAGAACCCTTGAAAAGAACTTAGAATATTTCAGAGAATGAATAGAATTTTTATTCGAAATAAGATTTACAAATGTATAAAAACGGAAAATGTTAAAAAAAAGTATATATTGTAGTACAAAAGAATTTCCTCATAAAAATAACCACAAACCATAAAAGTATTCGTTACAATTCAACAGCGTCAGTATGACTGCCAAGAAAAGATCGTACGGTTTCCAATAAAAAACATACAACGTAATTTTCAATTCGAGGGAACACTAATACTGTCACCGCCACAACTTTATGACGCAAGCAACAAATGCTTAATACACCGTTACCTCTATTAACGGTCCCAATAACACCACTTTTTATTACAACCGAAACTCTGTTGCGATCAACTTAACGTTC
>CM037855.1:92909009-92961067 GCA_021234595.1 Delia radicum
TCCGTTTGCTAATTTTAAGGGCTGTTTCGGGTCGGGAAGGCATAGTCCGATTGAGCTAAAACTTTTACAATAGCATTTTTATACTAAATGACACAAAAACCACTCTAGTATTCATGTATGGATACATACATATGTATATGTAAATTTACATTTCAACAAAACCGCAAATGTTACCTTCCTAATAGGATAACCCAAGGTTTTGTTCTACAAGAAGCTAAATGGAAATATTTTTAAAAATGTAGTAATCGACATTTAATTTTCTTTCCAACGATGTTACCACTTATATGGCATGTTTATAACTCCTTAACAGAAAATCTTCAAATGTGACTCCTTCTGCTAAAATTTCTTATTATGAGTCTTTTGTTTTCATATCTTGCATCATTGAAGACACCCAGCCAATACAAATTATGAATCATAAAACTGTTTAAAATATGAAAATTTTTGAGCGCTCAAACTTCTGAGTCATAAATGAATCATAATTGCCTCTGATTTATGAGCCTAATTGAATATTTTTCAACACTCACATGTGATTCATAAATGACTCAGAATTTGCCTGAAAAATTTGAGAATTTTCAATAATGCATTTAGGAGTATTTATGAGTCATAAAAGAGCGCTCAGAAAGAGGCTTCATCGGCAAAGGAAACTACCCTCATATAGCTATGATTTCAGAAGTGTTGAAGACTCTTGTGAGTCTTTCCGGACTTCTGTTGTACACTGGGAATCATAATAAGAATATTTTTATACGGGGTAACTTTTGATGATTTCCCGTTTAAAAAGTTATAAACATATCATATAAGTGATGGATATCGTTAGAAAGAAAATTAACTGTAGATTCCTATATTTTTAAATAGAAACGCATTTAGCACTCTTGGTATAACAAAAACTTAGGAAGGTAAAAATGTCCGTAAATTTAAACTATTCAATAAAATATTTTTTAAAATAGACATAATCCAATGATTTTTTGGACTTAAGGGGTCTTCTGGTTTTCACATTTTTTTTTTTAGCTTAGATATTCAAAAATATTATACTAAAAGGATTGTTAGAAATTGGGGAGATACAGCCATTTTTGAGAAGCAATGTTTTTGCCTAAATGAGGCCAGAAAAATTGAACATAAAACTTAAACGCGTTTTCTCGAAACCAAGTTTTTCAAGCCGGTACTCAGGATTTCTCAAGTTCTACTGAACCGATTTCGATGATATGTGGCTTAATCGATGTAGAATGTGACTATAGTCGCATGCTCAATCATTGAAAAAAATAGTGGTTTACTATTTGTTTTTTGATTTTATATAACCGTGAATCCCGGAAAGCTGCGTACCAAAATACACACCAAATTTGGTAGACCCTACTTTGGAGGACGAGAATTTTTCAAACAGTCACTTATTGACAAATTGCTAATTTGCATTTTTCTTGATGAATATAAAAAACAGAATTAAAAAATCCGTTGCCGTTTTCTTTCCAAATTTTTTTTTTTATAAAACAACTAAAATTCAACCAAATAGGCTTGAAAGGCCGCAATTGATGCCAGAATTGGTGATTTGCAGTAAACAATCCCACATTTCCCACAATAACAAAAGAAAAATCCAAAAAACGAATTTTTAAAATTTTCAAACCATGTCTATATTTAAAGCGGGGCTTGGAAGAGGCTTAGCCAATAAATTCGGAATGTGTTGGATTATCTACATCCGCCTCCGCTACATAGATGTGCAAAATTTGGAATAGTAGTTTAAAGTTGATATTTTCCTTAAAAATGTGGCAAACTTAGAACTGTAGTCAAATCAAATAAAAAAAAAACGCATTTTAGCGTTAAGAAGTGAATTATGTTGTGAAATAGGAAACCACGGTTTAAGTACCTATAAAATGACTCTCAATGAATCTTGTAGCTTAAACCGTTAAAAAGGTATTGAAAAACTTAAATTTTTATTTTGTTTTAGCAAATTATTTTTTTAAGTGAATCTTTTTTCTACTATATTTAGTAAATATCTTTTTTTAGATTTGTATCCATAACTTTGAATGCCGTAATTGCTCCATATATTAATTTGGCAATGGCATAGTAAAATAAATTATTAATAACATATTTTTTGAAAATTAAAAAAAAAAACAGTTTTTTTAAACACAGCTGTTTAAAAAACCGCGGATTTTGAAAAAATGCATTTTACTTTCAAAAAAGTATTTTTTTGCTTAGTTGATTTAAAGCACGACACAGTGGCTTTAAAATGAGGTATCAGTGAATCACATATGGACGACTGCCTTCGTTGAAACATTCGATTTTTTTCATATTTTAAAACGCGATATTTCCACAAACTTGTACGATGACTTATTTATATCACACTTACGCTCTATTCCAAGTTTTTTCTAAAATTGAGAGGAGTAGAAGTCGAAAATTGAATATGAAATGAGTCTGTAGAAAAAGTTTATGTTATTTTAAAATAGGTAAGGAAAACTAATATTAGAGTTGATTGTTTTTGTTTTGCAGGTGAAACTACCCTATGGGGAGTCAATTGACCTAAAAGTGACTGGTTAAAGAAGGACTTATCACAGGACTGGTATAATTTAATACTGAAGTGGGTTAAGCAGTGTCAATTGTCCTAAAATTACCAATCCTGTGACTGGTAAAGGGAGCACATACCACTTAACCAGAATGCTTATTAACACGAAAAAAAGAGTTGGCCAGAATTTTACCCATTGGAAGCTGTTTAGTTTTTATTTATTTATACGACATGGGCCTTTTGCGACAGTCTTGTGGTATGCCCATCTTTGGTTAGTCCTGTGGCATGCCACTATGTGGTTTAAAGCAGGACAAATGACCCCATCCTATGACAAGCCAATGTTAAAGTTGCCAGTTGTTTACATAGGGTAGGGTTTCGCAGAGGACCGGTCTCTGGCACGAAGGGACCGATTCTGTGGCACACGCAGAACCGGTCCCATTCCTCATAGGGTAATATTCGATTTGAACTGCAAAAATTTTATTCAAGTGACAATATCTCCGATAAGTTCTTGGTATAAAAAGTAATGTAGAAGATAATAAGTTTCCAACGTTGGTTATAAAAAGTTAATATTTTGCAGGGTGTGACAGAGTTTTAGTTAATTTTCTACCTAATTTAGGCGTTGCAAAATTTGTAACATAGGTTAAAGGTAATATTAGTCTTAAAAATGTGGCAACTTTAGAAACGGCTGAGGGGAAAAGTGCATACAAATCCAAATTTTTTTTAATGAAATTCGCTTTTATATAAAAACATCTTTCAGAATAGTATGCACACTTTATATGTTAAGAAAGAAAATTTAATTTTGGAGGAAATTAACTGCAAAAATTTGTTTTTTTTTTTTTTAATTATTACTTTAAAGCGAATGCAGTTTTTGAGTGGAACAAGATTTTGCATTATTATTTTTTTTTATAAAATTAAAAACTTATTTGGTTAAATAAATAAAAAATTTAAAACAAACAACTTGTATTGATTTTGACTGTACCTGATTTGGACCAAATTTGAAATTTCACATATTCCAATGGGTTTATCTCGGAAACTACATGAGATTAACCACACAAGAAACCAGATTACAAATGTGTTAAGGTTTTGAATATCGGGTGAGAAGCAAAAAAATGGCGAGCACTCAAAGGAAGCTTGAAGAGTAAAACTTAAACTCATATTACTAGAGTTGGGCATTATAGTTCATAGTTCATTAAGTCATTTGCATTTATTGAACTAGTTCGTTCTTTTAGCTCGTAAGTTTGTTCGACAATTTTTTTCAATTATCTATATTGTTATATTGGTCAATGGCTTATTAAAAAAAACCTGCATAGTGTGAGATAAAATCCCAAATGAAACGGTTAAAAGGAACTAGTTCAATTTTAACCGTTCATTTGGGATTTTTAGCTGTGCAGATTTGTTAAAAAAATAATTCACCAGTATAACAACATAAAGTAATTTTAAATAATTGTCGAACACACATATGAACTAAAAGAACGAACTAGTTCAATTAATGCCAATGACGAAATGAACGATTGCAAATTTCTTTGTAAGTAACAAATAGCCGAATTTAAAAAGAAGAAAACAAATTGGTGAAATATTCTTAAAAAAGGTATTTTTATTGGAAAAGGTACTATTTATTGGCTTTTGCTAAAATAAGGTACTTTTATTGTAAAATTTCCGATTGTTCTGTAAATTTTACAGTCTTTTTATTTGAGTGTAGGGTACTGAATCGTTCGTATCAACCGGCTTCAGCATTTTATAAATCTTACCTAAAATAATATAAGTTTTTGATATTTTCGAAAACATTTAACCACATTTCAAACAAACATGTACTCCTTATGCATGCATGAGTTTTGACATCAACAAAAATTAACTTGTTGCTTTCTAAACATAATGACTAAAATAAAGGTGATAGATATTTGATTTGCTGAATATTTTTTACTAATTTATTTTAAATTATGTTGTACCCAGTAAATGTAATATTAACGACATACAAAGTTACCCACCTATTCATATGACAGTAGTTTAGAGACAACTTTAGTTGTTTAGATACAAAATAAATGACAGTGTTTAATTTAGCATTTGATTATTTTGATTTGTTCGGTTATGGGTTGTTTTTGTTGTTGTTTGTTTTGACTTTTCTGTTTTAATTTTCATTCCTTTATATTCAAATGTGTGACAGTTAAAAAACCATTTCCGTTTTAAGTTTTAGTTTTTGTTTTTTGTGTAACTGGTTACTTACGTTGTGTAAAATATGAGATTGCTTTTAGTTAATAGGAGACTATGATTTAAAAGTATTTGAAAAGAAACTTAAATTTTTTTAGAGCACACTTAATGAGAAAAAATCTGAATTATTGCGATATCACACGAAGCAATATTTTTTGTTAAGATACTTGAATTTATGGCCAACTGAATCCTGGTTGAAACAATATATTTTAATTACGTCAAAAATAAATTTCAATGTTGGCTGCTTGTACACTAAATAAAGAAATGAATAAACTATTTTTACTAAACATTTTACAAGTTTATATAATTTTTATTAAAATTCAAATTATTTTTTTTTCGAACTTAATTGTGCAATAAAAATGAAAATTATTTAAGTTCGAGCCCAATTTCTTTATTAGGATATTGACCTAACAAATAATCTATAGAGTTTTTGTTTTCAAATTTATTAATTGACCACTTTCATTAATGTGTTGATAAATCTTCAGAATGATAGTTGATAGATTTTTCAGGTTCCCATCTTTAGAATATGTTTGAAAGAAGTGACAATCCAATGCAAAACATCAAACATTCATATAAACTAATTTTCCCACTAAATGAGAACTAATATATGAGCTGGAAGTTACCGATTACTACCACTAATCAAAAATAAATTGAAAACTTGTTCGTTTTGTGCAAGCTCTGCCTTTGGATATCTACCAATACAATACATTTTATTAAGTTTTAAATAATGATATCCCAAAGTTTATTTTTCGATCTTTTATCATAATTTATGATGTGAACAAGACTATTCAAGTTCAAGAATTTGTTTTTTGTTAAAAAAAAAGCGGTAAATGTTTATTTATTAATTAAAAATGTCTTTGTCAGCTAATTTAATGCAGACTTATCTACTGACATGTGCTTACATGAATCATTTCGGGTCACCGAAAATCTTAGAGGACCAATGTGGAAGCGTTAAAATATTTACCCAAATATAATTTTTGAAGGAAAAAGATCAACGCCTTACCCGCTTTTATTATTTAGTGGATGAGAAGTTAAAAAAAAAAATGGGAAGAATTGAACTAATTGAACTAATTCAAATCAAAAACAAATGATCTTGAAATTGAATAATCCTGCACACATTATACACTTTTGTTAAAACTACTAAAAATTAGTTGCAGAAGAAATTGCTGAAATCAGCATTTTCTTTGCTCGACGGAAAAAAACCTGGCTATGATACGATCTTTTTTAATAAACATTTGTACGCTGATTTCAAATTATGAATATTTTTTTTTCATTTGCCGTTTTTGAATTATTGCGGTTTATATATTTACACTAGGGTGGGGCGATTTGAACATCTTAATGGGGCGCTTCGCGTTTCTGATTCTTGGGATTGTACTGAGCAAGAAAGTCCACTAGACCATACGTCTACGGTGAAAATCGAGGTTCCACATTTTGACTTTTTAGCCGTATTTTGTGAAAGTAACAATGTGTGGGATGGACATATCTCAGGAAGTAGGAGGAGCTTATCCAAGATTATGGTATTGATCTCTGTTTAAGGGGTTAATTTTTCGGGCAAGTAATAATTGCCACCTTAGTGGTCTGGGGGCATTATTTATTACTGGGCTAGTTTTTATCCGATTTTGTGTTCTTATACCTTTTTGAAAACATAATTGTATCTTCATTTCGATTAATTTACCTTCTTGAGTAAAAACTTTTTCGACATTTAAAAAATTTAAGAAAAACTAAAAAAAAGTGACTTTTTGCAATGTATTCCGTTTTCTAAACTTAAGGGCTGTTTCGGGTCGGGAAGGCATAGTCCGATTGAGCTAAAAACTTTTACAATAGCATTTTTACACTAAATGACAAAAAAAACACTCTAGTGTTCATGTATGGATACATACATATGTATATGTAAATTTTTAGGAGGGCAGTGAAAAATTTACATTTCAACAAAAGCCGAAATTTTTAACTTTCTAATAGGATAACCCAAGGTTTTGTTCTAACAAGAATGCTAAATGAAAATATTTTTAAAAATGTAGTAATCTACATTTAATTTACTTTCCAACGATGTCAACCACTTATACAGCATGTTTATAACTCCTTAACAGAAAATCTTCAAATGTGAATCCTTCAGCTAAAATTTCTTATTATGAGTCTTTTGTTTTCATATCTTGCATCATTGAAGACACCCAGCCAATACAAATTATAAATCATAAAAGTGTTTAAAATATGAAAATTTTTAATTTCAAAATATTGCTTTTTTGCGTAAAGTCAAAATCTGGAATCTCGATTTTCACCGTAGACGTATGGTCTAGTGGACTTTTTTGCTCAGTACAATCCCAAGAATCAGAAACGCGCAGCGCCCATTAAAATTTTTTCCTTCCATACTAATAGCCCCACCCTAATTTACACCCTATTTTTTTATAATTTTCCTAATTTTTAGAAATTTTGTCGCAAAATTGTCTTTCATTTGAGAATAATCGAAATGAAAATTTTACTTTTTAGTTTTGTCCTTATAAATTTGTAATTCTTATGAATAATTTGCCAATACATATTTTCTAATAGATTTACGTATTCTGAGTTTAAATCCGGCCAACATTTTTTTTTCTCATTTGTAGTTTTTGAAATATCCGTGTTTTTATATTGACGTTACGTGCGGTTTTTATGTATAAATATTTTCTTATTTTTTTGCCAGACATGGGCGGCATCAATTACATTTCACAATCATTCACTAGTGAACATTTTAAATATGATTAATAATTTCAGATCTTCGCTCACACTTGTAAGCTTAAGCGCTTCCTTAGAGAATTTTTAAATATTTAATACCAAACATGGGGCTAAGTAACAAAATTGGGTATTTAATTACAGGGCAATTACTCAATTACACGAATTATATGTAATTAGACGTGCAAATGTAATTGGCCTGTAATTAATACACAAATATTTGTATTATATCCCATGTCTGGTATTGACAACATTTAAAAATTTACAAGCAAGCGTTTAAGCCAGCAGGTGTGAGCGTAGGTCTGAACTTATGAATTATATGAAAAATATCACAAGTGAATGATTTTGAAATGTAATTTAAATTATGTTGTACCCAGTAAATGTAATATTAACGACATACAAAGTTACCCACCTATTCATATGACAGTAGTTTAGAGACAACTTTAGTTGTTAGAAACAAAATAAATGACAGTGTTTAATTTAGCATTTGATTATTTTGATTTGTTCGGTTATGGGTTGTTTTTGTTGTTGTTTGTTTTGACTTTTCTGTTTAATTTTCATTCCTTTATATTCAAATGTGTGACAGTTAAAAAACCATTTCCGTTTTAAGTTTTAGTTTTTGTTTTTTGTGTAACTGGTTACTTACGTTGTGTAAAATATGAGATTGCTTTTAGTTAATAGGAGACTATGATTTAAAAGTATTTGAAAAGAAACTTAAATTTTTTTAGAGCACACTTAATGAGAAAAAATCTGAATTATTGCGATATCACACGAAGCAATATTTTTTGTTAAGATACTTGAATTTATGGCCAACTGAATCCTGGTTGAAACAATATATTTTAATTACGTCAAAAATAAATTTCAATGTTGGCTGCTTGTACACTAAATAAAGAATGAATAAACTATTTTTACTAAACATTTTACAAGTTTTATATAATTTTTATTAAAAATTCAAATTATTTTTTTTTCGAACTTTAATTGTGCAATAAAAATGAAAATTATTTAAGTTCGAGCCCAATTTCTTTATTAGGATATTGACCTAACAAATAATCTATAGAGTTTTTGTTTTCAAATTTATTAATTGACCACTTTCATTAATGTGTTGATAAATCTTCAGAATGATAGTTGATAGATTTTTCAGGTTCCCATCTTTAGAATATGTTTTGAAAGAAGTGACAATCCAATGCAAAACATCAAACATTCATATAAACTAATTTTCCCACTAAATGAGAACTAATATATGAGCTGGAAGTTACCGATTACCACCACTAATCAAAATAAATTGAAAACTTGTTCGTTTTGTGCAAGCTCTGCCTTTGGATATCTACCAATACAATACATTTATTAAGTTTTAAATAATGATATCCCAAAGTTTATTTTTCGATCTTTTAATCATAATTTATGATGTGAACAAGACTATTCAAGTTCAAGAATTTGTTTTTTGTTAAAAAAAAAGCGGTAAAATGTTTATTTATTAATTAAAAATGTCTTTGTCAGCTAATTTAATGCAGACTTTATCTACTGACATGTGCTTACATGAATCATTTCGGGTCACCGAAAATCTTTAGAGGACCAATGTGGAAGCGTTAAAATATTTACCCAAAATATAATTTTTGAAGGAAAAAGATCAACGCCTTACCCGCTTTTATTATTTAGTGGATGAGAAGTAAAAAAAAATGGGAAGAATTGAACTAATTGAACTAATTCAAATCAAAAACAAATGATCTTGAAATTGAATAATCCTGCACACATTATACACTTTTGTTAAAACTACTAAAAATTAGTTGCAGAAGAAATTTGCTGAAATCAGCATTTTCTTTGCTCGACGGAAAAAAACCTGGCTATGATACAGATCTTTTTTAATAAACATTTGTACGCTGATTTCAAATTATGAATATTTTTTTCATTTGCCGTTTTTGAATTATTGCGGTTTATATATTTACACTAGGGTGGGGCGATTTGAACATCTTAATGGGCGCTTCGCGTTTCTGATTCTTGGGATTGTACTGAGCAAGAAAGTCCACTAGACCATACGTCTACGGTGAAAATCGAGGTTCCACATTTTGACTTTTTAGCCGTATTTTGTGAAACGTAACAATGTGTGGGATGGACATATCTCAGGAAGTAGGAGGAGCTTATCCAAGATTATGGTATTGATCTCTGTTTAAGGGTTAATTTTTCGGGCAAGTAATAATTGCCACCTTAGTGGTCTGGGGCATTATTTATTACTGGGCTAGTTTTTATCCGATTTTGTGTTCTTATACCTTTTTGAAAACATAATTGTATCTTCATTTCGATTAATTTACCTTCTTGAGTAAAAACTTTTTCGACATTTAAAAAATTTAAGAAAAACTAAAAAAAAGTGACTTTTTTGCAATGTATTCCGTTTTCTAAACTTAAGGGCTGTTTCGGGTCGGGAAGGCATAGTCCGATTGAGCTAAAACTTTTACAATAGCATTTTTACACTAAATGACAAAAAAAACACTCTAGTGTTCATGTATGGATACATACATATGTATATGTAAATTTTAGGAGGGCAGTGAAAATTTACATTTCAACAAAAGCCGAAATTTTTAACTTTCTAATAGGATAACCCAAGGTTTGTTCTAACAAGAATGCTAATGAAAATATTTTTAAAAATGTAGTAATCTACATTTAATTTACTTTCCAACGATGTCAACCACTTATACAGCATGTTTATAACTCCTTAACAGAAAATCTTCAAATGTGAATCCTTCAGCTAAAATTTCTTATTATGAGTCTTTTGTTTTCATATCTTGCATCATTGAAGACACCCAGCCAATACAAATTATAAATCATAAAAGTGTTTAAAATATGAAAATTTTTTAATTTCAAAATATTGCTTTTTTGCGTAAAGTCAAAATCTGGAATCTCGATTTTCACCGTAGACGTATGGTCTAGTGGACTTTTTTGCTCAGTACAATCCCAAGAATCAGAAACGCGCAGCGCCCATTAAAATTTTTTTCCTTCCATACTAATAGCCCCACCCTAATTTACACCCCTATTTTTTTTATAATTTTCCTAATTTTTAGAAATTTTGTCGCAAAATTGTCTTTCATTTGAGAATAATCGAAATGAAAATTTTACTTTTTAGTTTTGGTCCTTATAAATTTGTAATTCTTATGAATAATTTGCCAATACATATTTTCTAATAGATTTACGTATTCTGAGTTTAAATCCGGCCAACATTTTTTTTTCTCATTTGTAGTTTTGAAATATCCGTGTTTTTATATTGACGTTACGTGCGGTTTTATGTATAAATATTTTCTTATTTTTTTGCCAGACATGGGCGGCATCAATTACATTTCACAATCATTCACTAGTGAACATTTTAAATATGATTAATAATTCAGATCTTCGCTCACACTTGTAAGCTTAAGCGCTTCCTTAGAGAATTTTTAAAATATTTAATACCAAACATGGGGCTAAGTAACAAAATTGGGTATTTAATTACAGGGCAATTACTCAATTACACGAATTATATGTAATTAGACGTGCAAATGTAATTGGCCTGTAATTAAATACACAAATATTTGTATTATATCCCATGTCTGGTATTGACAACATTTAAAATTTACAAGCAAGCGTTTAAGCCAGCAGGTGTGAGCGTAGGTCTGAACTTATGAATTATATGAAAAATATCACAAGTGAATGATTTTGAAATGTAATTTACTCCGCCCATGTCTGTTTTTTGCATTTTCAGGATATTTTTAATGAATTTGCAATTTTAGTTTGATTTCTATGAGCGTAATTATGTAAAAAAAATATGAAATAAAATTTCGAAAAAACTTTAAAATTTTTAATTTGTAAACTATCAAATACTTTTTGATCATAGTGTATGCGATAATCGTCTGTTTAGTCTATATGATTTTCCATTAGTCACCTGTTGGGCTTTATTGTTGCTGCTGCTATACTTGTTGTTTACATAATGTTGTTTGTTTTTTAATGTGCTGTTGTTGTTGTTGTTCTATTGTTGCTTGTTAAATATTTGTACCAATTTAATTATTGTCATTGGTTGTCAGGTTTTTTTTAGACTGAGAAAAAAAAAGAGTTAATAAATGTTTAGCATTTTTTTCTCTTAGTGTTGCCGGTTGCTGGCATTGTTTGTTATAATATCGTGGCGGAAAATTATTTTTAAAATTGCTTTCATGTGTGTCCAGATTTCAAGGGTTTTCAAATTTAATTTTTTTAGATGTTTTTTTATTCAAGTTTTTTTTTTGTAACTTAACAAATTCCTAAATTACCAAAAATTTACAACTAAAATTTGCACTTTCATTTTTTGATTAAATTACACATGAAATTAAGAGAAATTAGTTTGGAATGCTTTTTTTTTATCCTACTCAGAACAAATTTAAAGCTACCCAGGTAAAAAAATACAATCGGCACAGTGTTGGCAAAGCGTCGGATATGGTCGGTTATGCGTTGGCAGAACGTGAGATTAACAGTCTTGACAGTAGTGTCCTGTTACCAGATTTATAACAGTAGCCAGCCGTTGGTTGGCTCGAACTAGCCACCGTTGGCATAACGTTGGTATTTAAAAAAATTTTGTGCTTTTAAAACATAATTACATTAATTTTGAGAATATGTAGAATAAATACATTTAAAAATCAGCAATATAGTTCGTCTTAGTCCTACAATATGTGCGGGAAACTAGAGACTGCATATAGTTAGACTGCGTTTTCAGTTTTTTCGCCATAACGTTAAAAATTTTTTAAAAGGACTTTAAGTTTAATTTTTTTTAAAAAAATATTAAAAATTTTAAAAAATAATAAATACAACTTTTAATTTGTACTCGTTTTAGGATAAGAATTTGTTTATCAAATGAAAGAGAATACTCAGGGAACTTCTGCTTTAACAATATGTAGTTGTTTGGGTTGTAATATAGTTTCTTTATTTTTAATGTAAATTTCAGTCATATGTAGAACAAATTAAATTATTTACTAACCTTGTATTTCATTTAAAAAACAACTAACATCAAATGACTCTTTTATGATTTTACATTCATTTTTACAGTTGTTTTTGTTATTTAAAAAAATAAATGTTTGTTTATTTTTTTACTACCATGTGGTTCATTTTTACTACAATTGTTAGTCATGTTTTGAACACTAAAAAACAAATGACAATGCTAGTTGAATTTACTGTAACGTAAGTCGTCCTTTCTTTAAGTGAAATTTCATTTGTTTTCAACTACAATTGCAGTGGTCTTTACCTACATAGTATTCTTAGTGAATTTAGAGAACATTTTCAGAATTCGAAATCTTTGGTATTATTATATTTGATCGCCAAGTATTAAGCTATCTAAGTGAATCTTTGCTGTTTTAAAAAATAATTTGTAAAAAGTTTCTACATTTAAAAATTCCACAAATGTCCTTTCTGAATATTGAATCCGTCAATATCTTTGATGATTCTAAATTCGTCACGAACACTGAAGCAGTGTTCCTCAGTTTTACGTAGATCAACGTAAATTCTTGCGAGCATTTTGGTATAAAAAATTATCAAAATAGGTTCAGCGGTTTAGATGTTATGAGTAAAATTGCGAAGGAACCTCTAAAGTATTTCAATACAAATTAACCTCTAAGCGTCTGGTAATCAAAATATTTTTTAACATACGCTAGATTTGAATAATATTTTATTTTCACCACCTTAACAATTTTTTCACCACATAAATTGTTTATGATCATAAAAATGGTTTTTTAACACAAAAATTATTTTCACCACTATAATGTTTTCTTTACCACAAAATTATGTACATATGTCACATCAATAATGCTTTCGCATTTTATTTGTAACAAAAGCAAAGTTTTTTATTTGCTTTTTTAAACATATTTTTTTATTTGAATATTTCAACTTTTTTCGATATAAATTAGGAATTGTTAGTGATCAATCATTTATTTACTACTAATTATATTAAAAATCTGTTTTATCTTTTTTTAGGTCAAAACTCCCTATAGAAAATATTCGATTTTTGTTTTTATTGGAAAACTTACAATTTTTGGTAAAACTTAGCAAGAAAAGTTAAATTGAAGAAATTTAAGTATAATTTTCAGTATATCAATCCATTTTAAATATTTATTTTGGACAAATTTATCACGAAGGATATTATAATCAATATTTCGTTTTAAAGCATATTGTCTCATCTTTCATTTGGCAATAATATTTCATACCATTAGCACAAGTATTTTAATATTTTTTTTTGTAAAATTTAATCTTTAAAGTCCTTTTAAAATTAATTTTGACATGATGGCGAAAAACTGAAAATCCAGTTTAGCTATATATAGTCTCTAGTTTCACGTATATGTTGATTTGTCTATGTGTGAAAACTACTGCTGCAGGGTGTTAAATATAATAAAATATTTGAAAAAATATTTCTAATTAGTTGTTATATTGGTAACAAAAACACATGATTTTCAAGTAAAATATAGTTTTCCTGGTACTATAATAGTTGTACTTTTGGTAATTTTAATTTAAAAACTGTGTGTTTTACAAAAATAGCAGTGGTTTGCCAGTACTATTTTTTTTTTTTTGGTACGTTTGACAATTTATACCTGGGTAGTTTCAATTACGAAATTGATTATACAGGGTGGGAAAACTTCTCATTTTCATTGAAAATTCTGCTAGCGCAAATTTAGGTATTTGCATCATGTAGCGTGCGAACTGCAAATACATGTCATCAAAGTATAGAAGATCTCAAATGTGGATGCTTTTACTAAATGGTAATAAGTTTTGAATTTATCCAAAGATTTTCTTTGAATATTAAATTTTTTGAAATACTACCTTTCTGAAAAAATACTTGCTTTATTGAACTACTAACAAGGAAATTGCAGAGTAGTGACACCCATATCTCTTAATGAAACTTGGATAGTCAGATAAGGGAGACAACAGTAAAAAATATTTGCTATAAGCAAACCTACGCAATCTAAGTTTTAGGTGGGTTTGAAGTTTGTTCCAAACTTTTTTGTATGAGAACTTTTTAATTTTATGCCATCTGATAGATCTTAGAAATAACTTTCGTTTGATACCCAATTTGTATATATTTAATTTCAAACTGATCAGATTTGAACCCATATTTGATACCCTATATTAAAAAAAGAGCAATATTTTTTTTTTGAAAATTTATGCAAAACAATTGCTAATATCAGAAAAAAAATTTCTAAAGTCAGAAAAAGTTTTGCTAAATTTATCAAGTTTTTTCTGATATAAGCAATTTTTCTGCATAGATCATCCCAGCAAAAATGTTGCAGACTATACTGACTTTAGTATTAGTTAGTTAGTGTAGCGTTAACATGAGATTAGATGGTTGGTAATCCCTTACATTATATTCACGATTCATTAAGATCTGCGGGTTACACCACTTTGTATTTTTCTTTTAATTTTTCTGTTTAATTAAGACAAATAGGACCTAAACTACTAAACTGGTTTAAAAAATTATTCCGAAGATATGTTGAGCCATAATAAAATTTGTTTTGCAGTTTTATTGATCAAAGTGTCTTGATCCAACATCCAGATTTAGGAAAAATAGTCACAAATTACTCAAAAATTAAAAATTAAAATATATTTCAAAAACTACGCCATGCCAAAAACATTAATGCGATTAGCGGTGTTATTTATAAAAACATCCATTTTTAAAAATTTATCAACGAAACATTATTTGAATTTAAAATTTCAAAGATTCTCTTGAATTGTCCGTTTGTAACCAACCCATTAAGTTTGTGACTTAAGTCTTTTGTTTTTAAATTACTTAATAAAATCATTAATTTGAATTGAATTAAATTGAAAATTTTGCAGTGATTCAACTGGATTGCCCGTAACTGTATATAACCCTATACCGTTTGTCACGAACCCATCAAGTTTGGGTCTTAAGTCTTTTGTTTTTAAATTACTTAATAAAATCATAAATTTTTAATTAACCCATAATTTTAAATAGAACTCTTTAAAGTGGCAAACAAAAAATTCTATTATTATTATTATAATATTTTCCTTTATAATATTTCCTACCCTTTTTCAGAAATTGCCTTTAAAACGCACTTTAGTTGATTGCTTTTTTCTCTTTTCTTTTCGTTTACTTCATGGTAAAATCTAATAAATTGTCGCCGCCATAGGGTTTTGTTGCATTGAACTACATTGTTTACCATAAAGTAATAATAAAAAAAAAATGAGTGGAAAAATTAATGCAAGTCTTGCGTTTTGTGAAATTCAAGTTGGTAGCGTCATTAAGATTTAAGACTATTTCGCATGCGCGCATTGTTAGCGTTGTAAAAAAAAAAACTACTTTGCTGCAGGAATAATAAAAAAACACAACAACACCACCACCACCACAAACAACATCAATAAACAACGAAATGGTTTTAACATAACAATTTTTTAAACTCTCATAAGCCCGACAGCTACAAAATAGGCCCACTTTATTCAACATAAATATTAGAAAGTGAATGAAGTAAGTAATGGAGGTAGTGCAGCTACAGCTCGAGTTCCTGTTAATGTTTAGGGTAGAAGGGGGGTGCATTCACCACTTTTTTCAAAGCGCTGTCGTTACTAAACATTAGGGCGGGTCGATTTAATAATCGCCCAAAGCTCAGTGAAAATCGTATTCTAGGGATCAAAATAAGAAACTTTGCGGAATTAACCATACCTCTAAAACGAATTCTACTACCCCGAAACTGTTGACTTTTGTCCCGTAGGGTCAAGTTTTGAAAAATCCCACTTTGACCCATGTAGAGTGCCCCAATCGAGTCCAAATGTATGACCGACCCCCACTAACTTTGAAGGGCCGATCCACCCATGCTCGTGGCACACCCCCCTGGAACTCCCCTGGGGGGTTCCCCATACAAACATTTCAAAAAATCTCCATTTTTGGCACTTTATTTTATTATTTTTTATTTATTTTATTTATTTTTAATATTTTATTTATTTTTTCTCTTTAGAAATTTATTTAGTCAGAACATATGTAAATGAAAAAATTAATTTAACTTAGTAATAGAAAAGAAAAGATAAAAATTACTGTTTGAAGTCTTTTTTGCTTTCAAGTCTGGGCAATTTCGCACGGCTCTCTAACGTCGTCGCCATAACAGCCTCTACATTTTCCGGTATAACTCGTTTGGAAACGCTAGCTAGCAATTGAACGTGTCGTTCTGTTGCAGGTCGTAAAATAGGTTGTGTGGGTTTTTTAAGCCACCACAAGACACAGCTGCATGTCGTAAACTTACTTAAGCAAAATCGGTTACAGGTAGAATTGAGCATAAAATTATCATAAAGGATTTTCCAGAAGTAATAAAAGGCGCACTTGCTTAACAGAAAGCATAAAATTATCATAAAGGATTTTCCAGAAGTAATAAAAGGCGCACTTGCTTAACAGTATTTGTGGTCAGATTAACGTTTAATTTACATGTAAGTATTTTATGGGCAGTTTTGACAACAAAATCGGTTACAGGTAGAATTGAGCATAAAATTATCATAAAGGATTTTCCAGAAGTAATAAAAGGCGCACTTGCTTAACAGATTTTGTGGTCAGATTAACTTTTAATTTACATGTAAGTATTTAATGGGCAGTTTTAACAAAAAAATCGGTTACAGGTAGAATTAAAATTACCATTTCATTTTTATTACCTCGTAGACCATATATAACGCAACAGTTTTTGTGAATGCATTAAGTCGTTGTGAAGAACTCAAAGTGTGAAGTTCTAATTTCAGATAAAAAAATATTTAAAAAAAAAAATCATTCCAAATCAAAAAGTTTACAATGAATCCACCATCCTTTACACCGCAAGATGAAGCAATAACAACATCAACAACTATCGAAAACCCAATGAGTCATATACCCAGGCATGATGTTACTGTTTTTGGTGTGTGTCTACTGATTTGACTGATCTTAATTTACCAACCCATCTGGATATTTTGAGATATTATTTTTACTTGAGCGAACAAAAAAAATTGCTCTATAAATCATTCACTATTCAAGTACAAGATAAGTTGATTGGAATTTGGAAAAAACTTGGTATGGAAATAATGCTGAAAAAAAGTGTATATAATAAATTGAATAGATTGCTTGTCAAATATCAAGAGCAAATCAAGAATAGAAACAAACACCAAGAATTTACAGAGTATGTAAAATCTCTGGAAACAATTTTTTTCATTGGAACATGTAAATGCGATTTGAAGGCAGCTCCATGTGCATGCGGTTTGGTTCCCGAACGCCTCAAAGAGTTTATGCACGATCAACATAATCAGAGAAGACTAACAATGGATGGATTTGCGATGGAAATTGAAGAGCAAGGAGCAACGTCTATGTCATCAATGCCAACATACCAAGATCCCGATGATTCAACATACGCACCGCCACCGGTTCAAGAAGATTTGGATATAAGCACAAGTTCACAATACACACAGAGATACGATTGTTTTAACTTTGCCTTGGTATGTGACAGATTTGGTGTGCCTGATAGAGTAGCATCAGCAATGGGAACCGCTCTTTTCCAAGATTTTAAAATGAAAGATACCCATGGCAAACCTCTCATCATGGATAAATCGAAAGTTCGCCGAGAAAAAGAGAAATGCAGACAAGAAGTGCTTCGCAAACGGTTAGATGATACCAATTTGTTAGCATTTTCATTCGATGGCAGAAAAGATGATACTTTAACGAGAGATGCAATTGATGAGAAGTATCATACTAGGATGGTAAAAGAACCTCATCTTGTTATTTTGAGAGAACCGAATTCTGAATTGATTGGTTACGTAAGACTGGAACATGAAACCGCTGAATACAAAACAACCAAATTAAATGATTTTTTTAACGATAAAAATATATCACTGAATGAATTAATTGGCATATGCGTTGACGGTGAGCCAACAAACACTGGCCCACACGGTGGAATTATACGACGATTCGAATTGCTGTTAAAAAGACCATTGCATTGGTTCGTTTGCCTTCTACACTTCAACGAACTTCCGTTTCGGCATTTGTTTGAAGCTTTGGATAAATCAACCAGCACTGGACCAAGATCGGCAACCGGAAAATTGAGCCGTCAAATCGAAACTTGTGAAACTCTTCCGGTAAGTTATTGCTATCACTCATTTATTATAATTGTCAACCGTTTTTAATTGCTTTATTTTTATATATTTTCAGGTGGTGGACGGCTTTCAGAAAATTGAGTTGAAAAATATGCCCCCTGCTCCTGAAAAAATTGAATTTTCCACCGATTCCAAGTACTTATACGACATGGGCCCATGCAATTTCTAGCGGCGTGGTTTCAGTGGATCTGGCTAACATCAAACCAGGGAAAATTGTACATTCTCGGTGGCTCACCAAGGCCGCTAGACTATTACGATTATATGTGACAACGGAAAATCCAGATGCAAATTTAAGAATACTGGTTGAATTTATAATTACATGTTATGTGCCAATGTACTTCAATATTAAGTATTACAGCTCTGTCGTGTACGGTAGTAGATTATTTTTCAAATTCATTAGTTGGTCAAGATTTCTAGAACCTCGTTTACGCAAAATTGTCAATAAAGTAATTACAGATAATTCATATTATGCGCATTCGGAAAATATCTTGTTATCAATGTTGTTTGATGATAGCAAAGAAAAGCGCGACTGTGCTATCAAGATAATTCTACGCTATCGAACCGATGTTGACGACCCAACGGGACTTAGAGCTTATAAAAAACCAGATATAAACTTTATTGCACAAGTTACACGGAAATGATCAATATGAATGACATAAATGACGTATTTGAACCACCATTCACTCGAAGCATTCCATACGATACTTTGAAAGAATATTTAAATCAAGATGATCCACCGTTTAATGATCCAAAAATTCCATCACACATACAAGGAACAGAACGACACGTTCAATTGCTAGCTAGCGTTTCCAAACGAGTTATACCGGAAAATGTAGAGGCTGTTATGGCGACGACGTTAGAGAGCCGTGCGAAATTGCCCAGACTTGAAAGCAAAAAAGACTTCAAACAGTAATTTTTATCTTTTCTTTTCTATTACTAAGTTAAATTAATTTTTCATTTACATATGTTCTGACTAAATAAATTTCTAAAGAGAAAAAATAAATAAAATATTAAAAATAAATAAAATAAATAAAAAATAATAAAATAAGTGCCAAAAATGGAGATTTTTTGAAATGTTTGTATGGGGAACCCCCCGGGGAGTTCCAGGGGGGTGTGCCACGAGCATGGGTGGATCGGCCCTTCAAAGTTAGTGGGGGTCGGTCATACATTTGGACTCGATTGGGGCACTCTACATGGGTCAAAGTGGGATTTTTCAAAACTTGACCCTACGGGACAAAAGTCAACAGTTTCGGGGTAGTAGAATTCGTTTTAGAGGTATGGTTAATTCCGCAAAGTTTCTTATTTTGATCCCTAGAATACGATTTTCACTGAGCTTTGGGCGATTTTTTTGCCTCCCCACAAATCGACCCGGCCTACTAAACATACTGTATATATTGAAAAACTCTTTTTATTCAAAACCTACATAACTTTGCTTTAATTTATAAATTTAAAACAAAAATTATCATTAAGTTTTTTTTTTTTTTTTTTATTAGGCCAGTGAAAAGAAATGTTGCCTTTAAATATCTAAACAAAACAAGGTGTAAATCAGACTCAAGTAAAGCTGTTGCATATTCTCAATATCTAGAATCTACTTTTCAGCCGTTTTCTTTTAATGATTCGGAGGATGAAAGTACTGTAACTTCCTTTTTAGATTGTCCATGCCAAATGGACTTACCCATCAAACATATTTCACCTCATGAAGTAAAACAAGAAATTTCGAAACTTAATAACAAAAAAAAACGCCTTTTCTTAGCACTAATTTACAACTCTATTTTAAGACTTAACAATTTCCCAGACCAATGGAAATGTGCTGAAATAATTATGGTTCCAAAGCCTGGTAAACCTGATAATGCCATTAAATCTTATAGGCCAATAAGTCTTATAGTTACATTTTCAAAAATATTTGAAAAACTTTTTTTACGAAGATTACAGCCAATACTAGATACTAAGAATATTGTACCTGAACATCAATTTGGATTCCGACATAAACACGGAACGCCTGAACAATGTCATCGTATAGTTAATATAGTAAGGAATGCGTTAGAAAATAAACAATATTGCTCCGCCGTGTTTTTAGATGTTAAGCAAGCATTTGACAGAGTCTGGCATCCAGGTCTACTATTTAAATTAAAGCAACTTCTTCCCGCGCCATACTTTTGATACTCAGGTCATATTTACAAAATCGTATTTTTTATGTAAAAGTACGAGATGAAGTTTCTGATATATGTGAAATTAAGGCTGGTATCCCTCAGGGAAGTGTTTTGGGTCCAGTCCTCTACACTATTTATACATCAGATATGCCTGTAAACGAAGAAGTTACTGTCGCTACTTATGCTGATGACACAGCTTTAATTGCAAGTAATGCTTGCCAAAATGAAGCTTCAGATCTGGTGCAAAATAATCTTAATCATATTGCTACCTGGCTTAAATGATGGAACATTTGTGTGAATCCTGAAAAAATCATCGCACATTACATTTACATTAAGAAAAGGAGATTGTCCTTCGGTTTTCTTGAATGGTGCTGTAATTCCAAAATCTGATTGTGTTAAATACCTTGGTATGCACTTAGATCGAAGATTAACATGGAAAAATCATATTGTGGCTAAAAGGGATCACTTAAAAATAAAAACTCAGAAAATGTATTGGTTATTAGGTAAAAAATCAGAGCTTAGTCTAGAAAATAAAGTTCTACTTTACAAAACTATATTGAAACCCGTTTGGACCTATGGCATACAGCTTTGGGGTACCGCAAGTAATTCCAATATTGAAATTCTCCAACGTTATCAGTCAAAAACCCTTCGAACGATTTTATACGCTCCATGGTTTGTAACAAATGAAAATATACACAAAGACTTAGTGATACCAAAAGTGAAACAGGAAATTAGTAGATTTAGCTCAAAATATGTTCAAAGACTTAGCAATCACTCTAACCCACTTGCCATTAGTTTACTAGATGATAGTGAAGAAATTCATAGACTGAAAAGGTATCATATTTTGGACCTGCCTTTCAGAGAATAAAATATATTTTAAGTTTGTAAATATGTACAGATATTAGTATTAGTATTTACACATATGTAGGTTATAAATAGTATACACTTACTTAGCAAGTATACATATGTTTAGATGTTTTAATCTCACTGGAGATTAAGACTTATATCACTTTATATTGTTATGTAATTTGCTTATTATTCTAAAATAGATTGCAAATAAATATATATAAAAAAAAAAAAAAAAAAAAAAAAAAAAAGTTTTTATTTAATTTTTATGATTTTCAAAGTAACTCAAATCGCCTTAACTGCTCCCCAATGTGGAATATTCGCCCAGTTGATGTTGCACAATTTACATCTTTGGTGGAAAACTTATATTTTTATTAAATAATTATAAAGATGGATATCTAAGCGGTAATTTCAGCAAAAAGTTATCTCAAATATACCTTGCGGGCCAGCCACTGGTATGGTCACGTGACTAGAACTTTGTGGGTTTGAACCAGTCCTAGTTTCGGTTCTGTTATATGCAAGTGACCGGTACTTTTAACATGGGCTTGCCATAGGAGGTGACAATTACTGTGGAGCACTGTGAGACGTGTCGAATAACTTAACCAAGGAAACATATCACAGTACCGACTGAAATGAGTATGCTACGGGACAAGTTAGAAATAGGTATTGTCAAAGTATGACCATTTTAGGATTTATGTGACATGCAACAGAACCAGTGGTTAAAAAATTATCACGTGACTGTTGTAGGTGGACGTATCGAAGAACTATAGAATAATTTTTGAAGGAAAACTAGTCACATATTAAGGCAATGTGTTCTGTTATAGGGGTAGTTTGAATGGAATGGTTTTGCGACGTATCACTGCACTGGTCTAAGGGGTACATGTCGGCGGGCATGCGAAAAGTAATTAGCAAGTAACCTGTCACTTTTTCTTCAGCGTGTGTCATATTATGTACGGGTTGCTAAATAGCCCGTCCGGAACCAGTCACTGCACTTATTCAAAAGAGCGTGTCATACCACCTGTTAAAAAAAACCTTTTAAAAAGGCACAACAAAATTAATTTTAAAATTACTTTATTTTGTCTATACCCAACACAAAATTATAACATTACATTCATTATAACAATTTAAATTTGGAAAATTACATAAACTAGACAAGAAGTCCGGATGTTCAAATTATAGATTTTTTGCAAGTTTTTTCTTTATTTGCTAACATTGGTATTATCAAACAATTTCTACTAATTTTTATGTTCCTACACTTCTAAAAAGCACTTCATTAACATTTTAATTTTGTATGCTTCATTATGATTCTAGTTTATAAAAAAGAAGGAGCTGCAACAATTCAGCACAACTCTAATGTATAACTTATAAAGAAGAGTAACAAAGTATATACTCAGTTTCAATTTTGTACCCAAAGAAATTCTTACAAATCGTCAATTACTTATACATAACAATCCGTTGCCAAAAATCTTGTAAAATATCTTAACAAGATATTTCGAAACCAATATGCAGAAATTAGGTAATTTTAATTTATATTCTTGTAAAGTGTTTCAAGTTTTTGAAAGAGTTGTGCAAAAAATCATATTCTGGTGATATATATCTGGTTTTTGGTAGCGATATTTTATGTGTAAAATCTTCATTCAATCGAAAAATCGTCATAAAAATCGTCAGTCGGTATTTCAAAAATTAACTTGCCAAACGAGTATTAAGATCGCGACTTTTGGCGAGAAATCGCCACATCTGACAAACTTGGTCACTGCCTAAACAATTCCGTATTCAGTTATTTTAAAGCAGTGAAGTGTTACGTCTTCATTCCTACTATCACAAAGTCGGTACATAACAAATTCCTTCAGTGTTGTGTCCACTTGGTAGCAGTCAAGGAACAGAATCCTTTGGTACTAATAGCCATGTTTTCATCCACTGGTAGCGGTTTGAACCAGTCCAATGACCAGTAGCAACTTCACTGCAACGACCCTAGTTGCTTCAGTACATTTTGACGTGATATATCTGGTACCAACCAGTTAATGGTTTGTCACCATAACTATAGTCACGTGATTGGACATTTCACCCAAACTAACACATTTTGGTGCACCACAATTTTGGTTTCACCAGTTGCGTGACGTGCTCCCCAATCATACATCACAGAATCACCACTTTGGATCAATCGACCCTTTCATTTCCCGCATTGTACTAACTCCGTATAATTTTTTGCAACTCGAAAAAAACACAAAAATGTTTGAAGTGGAAATGTGAAATTCGTAAGAATTGAAAGATTATCAACAACTGCACAAAATTGTGCAACGGTTACAATTTAATAACTCTTGTAAATGCAACGAAAATCGGGGGTGACATATGTGCCCAGTGGTGAAATCTCCCTCTTCTACCCTACTACTCATTCTTCATATTACTTAGTTATTTAAAAATAAGGCTTTCAGTTTATTTCTACTTTATATAAATTGTATGAGTGAGTATTCATCGCAACTGTTGTTGTTGCCACTACTTTGTTTATAAACTAAACGCCATTTAGGCCACATTTAAAAGCATTTAAACCATTTGGCTACCGTTCACCTAAACTATTAAACAATGCTGATAACAACTGTATGGAAAATGAAACTATTACTGGGTTTGAAAACCACGATTAACAATGCAGCTCTAAGTTTTTGTATTAGCCAAAGCTGGAGTATCTAATGAAATGCTAAAGAAACTTTGCTTTTATATCTGCATATGGAAATAAGTGCTTGCTTGAAATTTATGAAATTTAAAAAATAAAAATATTATTCTTTTCCTTTTTGCAAAATTATTTATTAAATTTTTAATGTGTGAGTTTTCTTAAACACAATGTTTTTTCGTATATCTCTCGAGTAAACATTTATCTAGTTTAAATGCTAATTCTAAGTTAAAAGGGGGAATTTTAAGATTTTGAACGTGTTTGGTAGGCATTTGTTTTCCTCACACCGTTTGTGTGTTAATGATGACATTTATTTGAGTGTTCCTTGTTTTGGTTAATAAATTGTTCAAGTATTTGTACCATGGTCAAATGTTTATATATAGAAAAATAAATAACTCTATTAACCCTTTCAGGCTTGCTATAGCCTGAAGTTAGTATTTAATTTTTAAATATGTTTCTGCACAAAAATATGTCATGACATTATCTATTAGGGTTGTCAATTATTCGTGCCTCGAACTGGGCTCGAACCTGCGTTCTTCCGTTTGACAGGCAAGTACTTTACCCCTAGCCTAAACCCAATTTAAATATATTTTTTTTAAATTTAAACTTGAATATTTTCTAGTTTCGCATTTAAATATATGTCTAAAAATAGATTTGTATGTACAACAGAAATTCGGTTTCTGATCTCAATATTTTATTAGAGTTATCAAAATTATAAAAAAATGTTATATTATTTTAAAACTATTTTATTAATAAAACATTCTTATGCCGCGAAAGAGGCTCGAACCGGGGACCTCCTGCTTGTCAGGCATTTACTTTAACTCTAGCTTAAACCCAATTTGAATTTGTATTTTCCAATTTCAACCTTGAATATTTTTTTCTTTCAAATTTAAATATGAATGTCTAAATATAGATTTGTATGTACAACAGAAATTGGATTGCTAATCTTAATATTTTAGTAAAGTTAACTTTTAAAAAACTTTATATTATTTTAAAATTGGTAACGAAAACTAATATTTTAGATAGAGGGATTTTTTTTTTTTTTTGCTGGCGAAACTAATATTCGACTTTAACTGCAAATATTTTTTTCAATTTATTAAAGGTAACGTAGAAGATTATAATTTTTTAATATTGATAAGGAAAACTAATAGTTTGAATGATGTGACTGTGTTTTGGTTAATTTTATATATTTTCTGTTTACAATATATTTTAATTATTCTGATGATGAATTTTAAGTACTTACAATTAAAATTATTGAATAAGATTAAATTTTGTTGGTTACAATGGAATTGCAACCAATTTATTCTCTGTGTGTGGAATTCACAGTTTAATTGCTAACATGCTATCGTTGTAAACTAGCTATATTTTTTATAGATTTGTATAGTTTAAACTTTAAGTCATATTTAAACGATAGCACTTTATCTATGAATTATTTTAAATTGTTTGCTTCAAAGTCAACAATTCTTCTTGGAAAACAATTAATAAGCTTTTTAAAATTTCAGTTATTTTTTCAATAGAGTTTTGATTTTATTTTGCCCATTGCCATTTTTTTTTATAAATTTTCTCAAAATTTTTGTTAATTTTGGAAAAAAAAAAGTTTATTAAAAGAAGTATTTCTTTAAATTATTGGTTTTATACGACTAATCATCAACATTTATTCGAATTATTCGTTATTCGAAAATCATATTTGTTAAATTTTCGTTAGAACATTCGTTTTGTTCGTTCGATTAATCGAATAATTTATATTCGAGTGACAATCCTATTATCTATATATATAAAATTAATTTTCTGTTTGTTTGTTCGCTATACAAATTTTTATTTTTTAAAATTTTTCTCTGGAATTTGGTACACGATAACATATTACTCCAAGGAGGGTCGCCATGTACTCTTTTAGCGACCTCTCTTTTTATATTTATTTATATTACATTATTATATTATATTTAAAATATGAGTTTGTCTTTTTAATAATATCATCCGTATTCCAACGGATTTCTGTCAAACTTTGTACACATGTTCTTTATACGACAGCCGAGGTCAACATAAAGCTTTCAGTAGCCACGCCTACTTTTACGCCCACTTTTTTTATAATTTGTGAGTACATTATTTTTATTTGGATCAAAATTTTGTTCTCACTGGAACTTGCTCAAAACTGGCAGACGTGATCCTTAAATCCCTGGCAATATCTCCACATAGTTTTTGCAGCACACGCCTACTTATACGCCCATTTTTTATAATTTTGAATGCATTTTTCAAACATTTTTTCACTGGATCTTGCTCGAAACTGGTACAAATGATCATAATACCTAGGCCAAGATATCCACATACTTTTCATTGCCCACGCATACTTTTACGCCCCCTTGATTTGTAACTTTTACTTCTAAATTTTAGTTAATGGATTACGTTCAAATTTACTTCACATGATTCTCATGTCACTGGTAAGGTCGCCATTTATTTATATCGACCATGCCGGTTTTAACGCCAACTTTTTTAAAATTTGTATCTACGCTTTAATTGTTTGCTATACCCATTTTCATTTTTCAGCGGATTTCAATAAAACTTTGTATACCAGAGCCCTTTAACACGGGCATAGTTGCCATACAATTTTTTATTGAAAAGGCCAATTTTCCTGAAAAATGTGAAATTAGTGTGGCCCAAATTAGTTGTTTGCTAAACAAACTTTGATTTTCTTAAGGATTTCGTTAAAATTTTGCAACCCATAATTTTACACCTAGGTCGAGTTCACCAAATAGTTATCATCGACCGCGCTAATTTAAATGCCAACTGTTTTGAAATTTATAAGTTCATGAATTGTCGCAATACTTTTCCACTTTTGAACAGATGTCGCTTAAATTTGACAATTTAGAAAATATAGGTCCAATTTAGTTGTTCACTAAAAAAAGTTTATATTTTTCACCAGATTAAAAAAGATTGTTAGCAAGTGTTTTGCAACCGTCAGATAATGACAATCGTAATTAATTTTTAATTAATTACTGTAGAAGAAGAAAACATTTTTATTGAAAATCTTTACGGACACAAGGGATACACCAGACTGCCGCAGTTTCGTCCCCCTCCTGGAAAAAAAAGATTAGATCTGATCATATCTAATTAGAAATGATTGAATATGATTAGATGTGATTGAATCTAAATACATCTTTTGACAGATCTGAACATGTATGATTAGTTATGTAATTTCTTATAGGATTTATGGTCAGATCTGACCAGATCTGTTCATATCTAAACGGATCTCCAAATTGGAAAATTGTAATGTCCAGATATGAGCAGATGAGGTCATATTGGAACATATCTGGTGCCAAACATTTTCATTTATTTTTTGTATGTACTATAAATTGCTCTTGGAATGTAAAATATGCCGTTTTTTTGCAAAATAGAAAGAAGCTAAAATAATGATATTAATAAATATCTTAAAGAAAGTTCAACAATGATAGTTTTCTTTTCAGAACCATTAATCAAAATGTTGTACATATGTATGCATTCAAATTCAAGAAGAGAAAATGCTATTTATCTTCGCACGTATCTGATCACAAGAGCCAAAGAGTTAAAATGTGATTTTGTTTTAGTTTGTTAACCATTAATACTAAACTACGTTTAGTATTAAAATTAAAATAAGAGTTTTTTTGTTAATCACTTAACAAGAAATTTTAAAAATAATTGAACCTCTCCAAATCAAAAAATATCAGTTCTGCCCAGATCTTTATCAGATCAGATTAGATCTGAAATTTGTCCCATTTTTGAGATCTAATTAGATCTAGTCATATTAATAATATATAACATTAAACAGGAGAACACTGCAGTCCCAGCAAAAAATAGTACTTACCCAGAAGCGCTTCCGGAAGGTATTATTTAATTACGAAGCGCTTCCAAAGCAAATCCAGTAGGCATGATTTTTGTTCGCGATGTCTCACGTGGTATGTTTCGCCCTTTTTGTATGTTGACAATATTAATGCTTCATGTTATGCAATCTTTATTGCTTGATTGTAAGCATTATTCCCTACTTCAAAGAAGGCATTTTGGGAAGCACTACAGAATGCCTTCCCTAATGGTATGCAAGGCGGTAAAGCGCTATTTTGGAAGCATAAAATGTAGTTACTGCTTACAAAGTCCAGGATATTTTTTTGCTGAGGTGTGTGTGGTAGTGGCGGTCGGTGTGGTGGTGGCGGTCGGTGTGGTGGTGGCGGTCGGTGTGGCATCGGTAGCGACGATCGCGGGGACGGCGCTGTGGCTCCCGTGAGTTGGTAATATTCAATATATAGAATTGAAGAAAAAATTGGTATCTTTTTTAAGTCTTAAGGTGTGCAAAAATATGTGTTGTTTTAAAAGTATTTGAGTTTATGCCCGTAATTGCTAGTATGAGATACCTTTAAGTGATCCTTAAAGTAAATTTTAACGCAATCAGTTAAAAAAACTGTGATCATCCGAAAACTAATTTACAAAAAAGGGGCGTAAAAGTATGAGGGGGCAGTGAAAATTATGGGGAGAAATTACCTGGCGTATTATGATCATTTGTGCGAGTTTCAAGCAAGATCCGGTGAAAAAAATATTTTATCTTAAGTGAAAAATGAATTCGAAAGTAGCAATTAAAGGAATCTATTATTATACTCAATTTTTTTTGTGAAATTACTTATTTTTTTGTAGCTTTTACAGGTATTTTTATTTGAGTATAGTATGTTTCGGAAATGAACAGAAAGGCCTAAAATTAGCCTCGAATTTATTTGCTTTTAACAAAGATGGAACCAAAAGCTGTAATTTTTGCAATTATTACATCCCAATTTTTTTTTTGAAATTAGCCTAAATATTTCAACCTTTACCATCCTGAATCTGAAGCATAAATGGAAGGGCAAAATGTTGAACTTTTCTGAAGTTTTTCCATTTATAAAATAGCAAACCTTGTCAGTTAAGTAAAATTAAGTTGCACACAAAAATTAAGTAAAAAAAACGTTGGCCACTGGTTGGCCTTTTCTTAAATATTCTGAATTTTTTAATAAAGTGTTCGTTAACACACATTCTTAATTATAACTTTTTTTGCGATTGATTTAAATAGTTTTTAATAACCAAACTATGTTTGAAAATTTTGTCAGATAATAAAATTTTTTGATTTGTCAAAATCACAATAAATAATCCGAAGCTGGTGCGTGAAAAGTTTTTAAACTTTTCGAAATAATTTAAGTTGGACTTTCAAAAAAATCACAAGTTACAGGTATCCAGTCAGTTTATTTTAAATGTGGTAAAACGTTGACTTGATAATTGGCAAAAAACCTGGAACTGGTAAAACAAAGAATTCCTGGGTTTCTTTGTTTTACCAGTTTCAGGTCAAAGCCAAAGATGTGGAGAAGAATTTAAGCGCTGATCCAAAGGTTTTTGGCGTCGAAGTAGCACGACGCGTACAATGTTCAAAACATTTTGTGCGCCAAGTTAAAAATATTGTTGGGCTTAGTACATTTAAAGTGCAAAAGGTTCCTGATATGAATGCAAAGAAGAATAGTGAACCCGGAAATGAGCAAAACTATTATAAAAGATTTTTTTTTCAAAAATTCTAATGTTGTATTATGGACGACAAAAATTATGTATTTGCAGATTCCCGGACAGAAGTTTTATGTAGCGGATAGACTTAGCGACGTTCCGGAATAGCACCAATTAAAGAAACTATTCTCAAATCTAATTCAAACTTCCGATTATAAGTGGACAGCAAATCACAACAGAATTTGTTTATTAGGGTGGCCCGTTGGAAGAAAATTTTAAGTAATAGCACTCAAGCGATGAGTATTAAAGAGCTGAATACGAAAAAAATAAAGAAAACATTTTCTAGGTCCCGAAACGCGATTTATGATTTCTAAAATGGTACGTTTTGCTCAAAAAAAGTTGTGTTACTTTTTGTCGAAAATAGGGTCAAAAGTTTTGTTATGTAGAGCTTCCCAGCAAAACTTTGGTAATGGGTAGGACTTATTTCAGACCTTCCAAAGTAATGACTATCCATTGCAGTTTTTGTTATTTTGAAGGTCCGAAATAATACCTTACTAATATGAATATATGTAACTGCTTATTTGTAAGATAAAAAACAACGCCTTACTAATATTGTGTTAAATATCTGCTTATTAGGAATAGCAAAAATAATAAGTTACTTATTATCACTTATTTCAGACCTTTCGTAGTAATGACTATCCATTACATTTGTTGTTATTTTGAAGGTCTGAAATAATACCTTACTGATATGAACATACATCACTACTTATTTTGGAAGCTAAACAATTATGTCTTACTAATATTGTGTTATATACCTTCTTATTAGGAAGGGCCAAAGAAATATGGTACTTGTAAGGTAATAAGTAACTACTTTTTTGTAAGGTATATTTATAAAGATTCATAATATATCATAATTAATAATTTAAATGCAATTTATTTAAGCAAACAAATATATAGTTATACATAAACGACTCTCACAAAACAAAAGCTTATTTAGTAAATAACAAAATTTAGTTTAGCAACTTTTTTGCTGATGTTAGCAACTTTGTCTGCCAGGATCCTCCCAGCAAACGAGTTGCTAATATTACAAACTTTTTTTTTGGGGTGTACTAGTATATAAGACTTTTAGTTTTTTATAGTGAATTTTTTTTGTTCTTTTTATGTTTAATTAAATGTTATTAGAAAATAATAAACAAAGTCTTTTAATTTTTTTCTTGAGAAAATATTAATCGCTGTTCACCACTTATTACACTTCTTCCTGGTAAGCAGTTATGATAGTCCTTCCTTGTAATGACTAAAATCAGTAGTTATTTTAGACCTATTAATAACTAGTTATAATTGTCCTTATTAATAACTAGTTATTTTATTGCCTATTAATACCTTCTTATTCAGGTACATGTTAATACGTACTTATTTTTGCACCTATAAATAACTACTTATTAACAACCTTATAAGTAATACGTCATATAATGGCTTTAAGCATTACTTTTGATGCTACAAATAAGAAATGAAATAAGTACTTATGTGTAACTGGTTATTTCACTACATATTTTGTAACGTTTTATTTTTGTCCCTATATGTAAGCACAAGGCAAGGCCTTGCCTCCTATGACACCCCCATGTTAAAATCAGGTGTTATTGGCCTCAACTATAAGTACTTCTGATTCTTGTTTACTTCATCCATTTCCCATTCTATGGTAATAGCAAGTTTTCCTGGGTTATTATGGAAAAAATATTCATAATCTTTTTTGGAATACTTTTGGTCCACTATAGAATTTTTTTTAGTTTTCAGCAAGAATATAATATTTTTTGTATTTTGATTTGCTTGTCTATGCCATTTAATTTTTTATATTTGCAATACTTCTGAATGCTATCTCCCTACACTCAAAAAAATAAGTTAGTACAAAAGTTAGTAAAACGTCTTGTAAATCAGGTGTACTATTTTTTAGCAAATTTTTTTTGCTGAAATCGTGTTTTCAGCTTAAATTTTTGTTATACTTATTCAGCACTTAACTGTTTTATACTAATGCTTTACTAATATATTAATGTTTTACTAATTAATTTTGCTAAAAAAAATTGTGCTGATAAGCACATTAATAGTGTGGACTACTACCAGATTGAAAGATATACGCACAATGAAGCAGATGTCGCGGCATGTGAAGATGTAAAAGAGAAGAGGAAAATGATACCAAAAAGTACAACTCTAATAAGACATATAAAAAAATCAACCATGGAAAACTTTTATATCTCTTTTTCATACATAAAACAAAATTGAGGATTAAAACAACTTAAATTTTGCGTTGTCACCGGCTTGTGAAATAATTGTCTATTAATAAAATAAAAGACAAAAGAAAATATTTTAATTTAATATGTATTTCTATAATAAATGCTAATAGATTAATAATCTAGTGTGGTCAAATTGCAAACAAACATATACAGACATATAGACAGAGTAAAGCGAAAGACAAAGACACACATCATAGGTAGATTTGTATGGTTCCTTTTTCTTATTGCAAAAAAATGGTTGTTTTTTCGTTTTTTCGTTTGTTTGTTTTGTTTATTTTTTCGTTTCGTTTCTATAATTATCTTCGGCAGTTGCGTTCTTTAAAAGAAAGCATCATTTAGACAACGATTGATGTAAGTAATTGAAAGAAAATTTTTGTTATGTTATATATATTTATTTCTATATATTTTCAGATATTAAATTAATTCATGTCGTCAATGTGGGAGAATGAAAATTTTTATATTTCGTAATTATTGTAAATTATTTTCAAAAGAATCACAAAAATATGTTTTATGATTTTCAGCAAATATATTAACTAAATTACAATTTTTTTACAATATTTTTGCGTTTTTTTTCAGTCTACTAAAATTCAGCAAAAAATTTATTAATTTTTAACAAGACTTTTTTTTTTTTCTAATCTACTAAGTGTTAGCAAAACTTTTGCTGAATCTACTAATTTTGTTGCTAAAATCAGCTCGCTGATTTTCAGCAAAAGATTTTGCTGACATTAGCAATTTTTTTGCTAGCACCCTCCTGACTAAAATTTTGCTGACTCAACAAAATTTTTTGCTGACTTTACAAACTTTTTTTTTTGAGTGTAGTTTTCTTAAATTCTAACGATATAAAAGGAAACAACATTTTTTTTTAAGTAATACAACACATCTAAATACCATTTTAGATCTTTTCAATTAATAATATTAACAAACTGAACTGCTGATATTTTATGTGTTATTGTGCACTTTCAAGGAAAACTTAATACATTTTTTTTAATCACGAGAATTTAAAAAAATTGCAAACCCTCAAAATCGAGTTTCTCCTTTACTCGAAAAAACCAAACCCGAGTAATATGCATGACGCAATTTTACAATTTTTAAATAAAGATAATTCTAAAATACAAAAAAAATAATCAAAAAATAGGCTAAATATCATAAAAGCCTTTTATATTTTAAAAGCAACTTCCTGGGACTTGCATTTATTATTTCGTATAGTCTCACCAAAGCGTATTTTAATTTTTATTATTGACTGCATACTTAATTTACAAAATATTGTTTTGTACAGTAGCATGAAAGCGTATTTTATTTTTCCATGCATCTTCAATTTTGAGATTTATCAAAATATCATTCATTTAGTAAATTTGTTTATATTAGTTTATTTCATTTATTTATTGTTTTGTTTATATATATAATATTTATTATCACGCACATGCGTGCCTTTGTTGTATGTGTAGTATACAAAAGAAAAAATTTAAATGAATGAAATCAATATCGCTTTCATTTTATATAAGTTTTATAATGGTTGTTCTTGTTTATATCTTTTCTTTTTTCTCTACTTAGTCGATGCAAGTTTTAGCAAAAAATTTGCTGAAAGTTAGTCAAATATTTTAAATAGTTTTTTTTTTGCGTTTCTATATGCGATTATTTTTATGTTATTTATATTTATTTATAGATAGACGTTTGACAAAATTTTCTGCCAATGTTTTTTATTAGTGTATAATTCAAATCTGTTGAAAATTAAATACATTAAATATTAAACAATGCATGTTTGCAAATACGTAACTTAACTATTGTTCCCGAATTTTGAATATTAATCGGTAGTATTTTATAAAATACCACGATTATTTAATATTGGATTCCAGTGCCCCATCAGTTGCGGGCTTGTCTTTATAGACATGACCCTTAACACAGCCCCACAAAAAGTTGTCTAAATGCGTTAAATTGCACGATCTAGCCGGCCAATTGATCGGCCCCAAACGTGAAATAAACTGTCCACCGAACTCGTCTCTCCATTGGGCCATTGTTTCGCGTGCTGTGAGGTATGTGTCACCGTCTTGTTGAAACCACATGTCACCCAAGTGTAGCAAAATTGTAATCATCGGCGTAACAGAGTCCCAATTACTGCGAACGGGGCCGAATCGATGATTCACGGTCATCAACAACACTGGCTTATACAGCTGCGATATTTCCCTCTGTCAGCACTCTACGTATGCGTGTTGGTGGTTTAATATTCAATAATGTAAATTTGGTGTGAAATTTAGTCACAAGATTCCGAATATCCGCCTCAGAAGGTCGCCCAAACTGACCATAAATTGGAAGAAGTGCACGAAGCACTTTCGTAACCGAGCAAGAATTTCGATAAAAAAATTCAATAATCTGCCAGTGTTGTTCGTTTGTAAGGCCATTTATGGGTAAGCTATAGACCAAACTGAACATGTCTAATAGCAAGACGGTACACGAAAACAGCTTAGCTGCCAAAAACAGTGTTGCCAAAAAAAGAAGTTGCTATAAAAGCATCCTTTACTTTCCCGTTCTGGTAAAACATTTGTGACACCAAAGTTATTAAAAAATTAATGTTATAGCACTTATACACAATATTGAGCCCTAAAATATTGTTACCTGGGCCAGGCAAAGTGCGGAAAATTGTACTTTGTTTTAACAAATTTGCAACACCCCACAGTTTAAAACGAATTTGAAAAAATTTAAATTTTAAAAACGTGACCAAATTCCAGATCTATTCATTTGATTTTTAAAAGTAATTAGTTTTATATCCATAATTAATCTTCAAATCGTAAATATTTGTGCTATAAACATTTTTAAAGTTGCGGGATACAAACGAAGTGTATCTCAAATTAAAGATAATAATATCCTCTATTGAACTTTTGTTAATTCCGCGGCCACAATTTTAGTTTCTTGATAATAATCAAGTAAATTTCCAAATATTCACGTTTCATAATCTTTTAACTTTATTTAATTAAAAACATATATATTCTGCTCCACAAATGTCCATCATTAAGAAATTCTAAAACCTTGTTTTTTTAATATGAACATGACGTATTTATTTCCATGTTAAATATCTAATATTTGTAATAAATTTGTTACTACTTTTTCATGTTTTTCAAAAAGTTGAAACATTTTTTAATAAAATTGTGTAGGTAATTTTATTTGCTCTTGAACAGCACTTTAGTTGTCTTTCTTGAATATTGTAAAGATAAAGCTGTCAATTAAAAATTAATTGAATCAATTAAATATTTGCTCAAATTCGGCACTTGCTTGTAATTTTTTTATATTATCGCTCAAAAGAACATTGTTGTTGTTTTTCCCAATATTTATTTAGTGGTATTAGTAATAAACAGAGCAACCAGAAATATGCTGTATTATGCGTCGTATTGAAAAATTGATGAGATATTTATCCTTTTCCGAACAATTGACGAATTCTGTCATCGATTTGTTAGAGCATATTTTTGCAGATTTTAATCTAAAGGGCATATTATTAATAAAAAAATTCTTATTTTTGAGAATATTTTTGTAGTTTTTAGAACAAAAGAATTTATTTGGAGCATATTTCACGTTTTTTTTATTTTTTCGTTAACGAACAGTTTTATATTTCAAGAAAAAAATGGCCGAACATTTAATTTTTTTTTTATTTTTCGGGGTTTGCAAACCGATTTTGGAAATTAAGTCATTTTTGCAAATTGAAATTCCCCGTTTTACGACTGTAAAATTAAATTTTTTTTTTATTTTTCGGGGTTTGCAAACCGATTTCGGAAATTAAGTCATTTTTGCAAATTGAAATTCCCCGTTTTACGACTGTACCAATTTATGTAAATTGAATCTTATACATATCTCCTTTTTGTTAGAAATAAAATTCACAAAAGTTATTCCAACAGCACTGAACAATAGGTTTTAAAATATGACTTTTTAATGAAAAATTTGTTTTTAAGAGCTTAATTTGTAAATAAATAATTATAATTATAAAATAAAGGATCTTTAGCTCAATAAAACAAAAGACAAAAATTAATTTGTAAATTTTAAGAGGATATTTTCCGTTTTTAGGGCATTTTTTATGGGCTTAAATTCAATTATTAAAAGCATATTTCTGGATGCCCTTGTAAAAAATTCTTTAAATTCATTTCAATTAGATTCGATATTAATTCTACTAACTAAGTGAGAATTGCATGCCGGTTTAAATTCAATGTTATAAAATTCAAGCTATAAAAAAACAATTCAAGCTATAAACAAAGAACAAATTTTTTGGTTTTTGGGAAGGTATACGATATTGACCACTTTTTAATCAAATGAGTTATTATTTAATTGAAAAATAATTCAATTAAAGAGCTATTAATTTCTAATTGAATTAGAAATTTTCGTTGTTGACGGATTTCAGCAATTGAAGTTATTGAATCGGTAGTTTTCGTAATTGAAATGGGTTTTTATTTTTTGTGTGTACATTTCGAAGAAGCAGAATATCACCATTCATCTTCATAAAAGGCCAACAGGATTGGTAAATTTAAGTAGGTGGTGTATTGAAAATAAAAAGGCTCAATATATCCAATTAAATGTGTTTAAACAAAACAAAATAAAGTATTGACCGAGGATTTGATAACGATTATTAGCATGAAATTATTTAAAAGCTGGGATAAATTTATCTTACATCCCACAGAATTTTAGTTTTATAAACCAGATTTATCAAAAAAAGTGGAAATTTCGGTGATTTTGACGGTTTGTTAATATAAAATGAATATAATAAATAAAAAAATAGGACATGAGGAATCGATCTGGACTTTAGTCAGCTATTTTTCAAATTCATTTAATACTAAGGCTGCAGTGAAATTTGCTAAAAAAAAAAGTTCGATTTACCCTGGCACAGTGGTGAAACTTTTACTGTTTTTAATTTTTTAAATAAAATTTGTCTTCAGTTCTAAATTGCTTATTCCAAACCGATTTCTCGTGACCGTGTTGTTTGTTATAAAATGTCACAAAAAATTAAATAAAACAAAACGACATATGTAATTTTGTTTTCCTTTTATGAATATGAAATAGGGACTTTTTTTTACTAATTTAAAAAATTGCTTTAATTTGTTTAGTTTTTAGGACAGAAAAACTAGAAATTATTTAGTTTTTTAACATGTGATGGTGCACCATTTAAAAAAGTACATTTTTCATTTTTATATCTTGGTTTTTAATTTTTAAAATTAAAGAAAATTGAAAAAGCATCTTAAAAACGAAAGATTTAAGACACATACTTTTTACAGAATACACACTGACACAAAATGAGGAAAAGCCGATTTGGTTTGAACCGCGATACATATTTTTAATAGATTTTGTCTCGGTGATGCCAAATCTGTTTCACAAATGTTTCCATCACATAACAATTTCGAGAAAATAACAAAAAATAGCTTTTTAAACCGTTTTTGAAGTTGTGTAGACACCACATATGACCATCATAAGCATTTCTCTTTCGATATACTGAACTTTTTTCTCTATACTGAGTTAAAACACCATTAGAATATGTGTACACACAGAGAAAAATGTTGCCATTTGCCAACTGAAATTCTATTACTACAAATAAAATTCGGTTACTATGGCTGAAATCTGTTGGAACAAGTGAATATGTCGCTTCACAACAAAGTTCGCTTAATACAACTGAATTTTAGTTGATACACCTAAAATATTAAGAAATTATAATTAAATATGGTTGTACTAACCGAATTTATTTGTTGTTACCCACCAAAATACACTTTTCAATTCTGTTGGCATTTCTATTTCTAGGAGAAAATTACATTTGAATAATATTTACTCTATAAAAAAAATTACCAATAATGCAATTTTAAAAGTAGCCTAGGCTATACATTGGACTTGCTTAAATTTGTTTTTACGGTCACGATATAAACTTTGAACTTTGTTTAAATTGTATTTCAAATATAATCTATATTTAAAATTATACGAAATTATATTCTTTTTTCTCAAATATCATACTAAAAATTTATTTATAGAGTATGGAATTGGCAAATTTTTGGACGACCCCTCTCCGATTTTAAAATAAATAGTCTCAATCGATTGCCCAGCAAAAAAATAATGTACCTACATATTTTTTTTTTTTTTATAGTGACTGGTTTAGTGGTGGTGTGCACCACTGTCATGTGACAAAATTGAAGAATTCTTCATAAGGGACCTCATTGAAATTTGTTTTTAAAAAAAAAGCGATCGCAACGAGTGATAGCTCGTTGGAAAGGTATTGAATCAGGCTTTAATTGAAAAATAAAATTTTCCTAATTTTTCTTGTTAAATAATTAAAAATAATTCAATTATAAAAAATATAAAAACAATGAGAACAAGGTGGTCTCTTAAATGCTCTTCTCCTGTCCAAACAAGGAGTCGGGCCCATTTTTTTATTGCTGATTCTTAAAGCAAAAATTATGAGGAATCCAAAAAAAATAAAATTAGCCGGAAAATTTAGGAGCTTCTGTGGAAAATCGGAAAATTTAATTTTCATGGGAAAATTTAATTTTCATGGGAAAAAAGGTAAATTTCTGAGAAAAATTAGGAAAATTTTATTTTTCAATTAAAGCCTGATTCAATACCTTTCCAAGGAGCTATCACTTGTTGCGATCGCTTTAGTAGTTTTTTTTTTTAAACAACTTTCAATGAGGTCCCTTATGAAGAATTCTTCAATTTTGTCACATGACAGTGGTGCACACCACCACTAAACCAGTCACTATAAAAAAACAAAAAAAAAATATGTAGGTACATTATTTTTTGCTGGGCAATCGATTGAGACTATTTATTTTAAAATCGGAGAGGGGTCGTCCAAAAGGTGATCGCTTTCATATGGAATTGCTCTATATTTTTTTGTAGAAAAAATTTTTTTTTAAATGGGTCATTACGCTATTTTAATAATCACACATAGAAATTTTTTTTAGCTATTTGCCAATTGTTATTCTGTAATTACGGCTCAAATTTGGTTATTATGAATTTCAGCCTATTGGTAAAACTGAACACTAGTTTTCACAGCAAAGTTAGGTTAATTACGATTTATACGAACGACCACGCCATTCACTTACCCACCCTTACCGACCGGGAGGCTTGTCCCCATAACGTGGATACCGCGTACATACGAGGGCCCGAGTTTTAGCGGATTTTAAACTGATAAGTAAGAAAAACAAGAAACGGTGTAAAAATATAAATATCACAAATAAAAATATTCATCAACAAAATTTGATGCAACAACAAGCAACTATTAATTAAAAGTCTAAATATAGCTCACTTTATCTTATCAACATAAAGATGAAAATCAACGATATTATGAAACGTGTTGTAGTCACTGCAAATTCTACGAAAAGGACATTAGTTGGCATACATTGCGTAAACATAGTCTAAATACAGAGGTCTAAAATGTCTCGTAAATCTGCAACTTACATGAAAACTCATATTCGATAAAAGAAATTCCGAGTCAACATCACCATTAATAAGGTTAATGACAAAACAAACACCAAGCATAGTCCATCTACTCTCCAAAGTCGGAAGTCTAATAAGCTCTGATCTGTGTTCATAAGATGGAAAATTTCGATCATATCTTCCAACCTAAACCACGTAGGCAGAATAACAAAAATTACCTCTGCACGGACTCAAACGAGTTAGAAGATAATATGGATTCCACACAATCGAGGCATACTCCAAAATTGGTCTAACAAGAGATACATACAACTATTTCGTAACATACTGATTAGAAAATTCTTTTGCATATCTTTTAACGAAGCCGAGAGTAGATCTAGCCTTATTTACAATCAACCTAATATGGCCAATGAAATCAAGTTTTCTATCCATAAGTACACCGAGATCCAAAAATGTTAATATGATATACAGAGCGAATAGGGTTTCTTCTATAAAAAAATCATATGTTTGCATTTCAGAACGTTAATTTCCATTAAGTTAGTATCACACACCACTCAACACATAAATTTAGATCATTTTGTAGCATGATGTGCCCATTCTCTTGATTGTAACTGTAGAACAATTTAACATCATCAGCATACATGAGATACAATACAATCACTGCATGAGATACAATACAATCACAATTCAAAATCACTGCAGGAAGACAATTGAAGAATAACAAAAACAGTTTAGTTACAACACCCAATATATTCAGAAATCAAATATTAATATCGTTGCACTAACTGAATTTATAAGTTGTTATCATTAAAACGCACGTTTTCAATTCGTGAGCAGGTTTAGAAAATTTCAATGCTGTCTCTGCAAGAGTAAAGTGTATTCTCAAGATTCACTTTATTTTGAAGCAATAGAAATCGCCAATAAACGGCTTGAAAAAGCACCAAAATAGGCATTTCTGGCCGCTTTAACCGCGGTTTTCCCAAACTTGTGACGTGATGGGAAAATTTTAATGCAGGATTTGGAATCAGGTAATCAAAAATTATATAAAACATATCGGCATTCAAAGCAAGGAAGTTTGTCGATTTCTAATATTAATTACAAAACAAACGACTTAAGACACAAACTTTTTCTATGATCGTGTTCAAAAATATAAAAAAAAACAAAAGACTTAAGAAACAAACTTATTTTTTTTTATTATTTTATATGAGTTTAATATCCTGTCATATATTTAATTCTATAAAGATTTCATATTTCAAACCTGTTGCTGTTCACAGCTTTTTAAAACCGTATTAAAACAAACTCTACATTGATTTCTTAGCAAACGGCTGCTGTTAGGATCTTATTATAATGAAAGACCTCCCGCAGCATATTGGCTTTTAATTTGGTAATAAATCATTCTTTTTACGACGACTTCATTGAAAGCCAATATACATACAGACACTCTCATATATATATACATAAAAGAGTGATTCTTTCGCGTTGCTAGTGATGTATGATGATGAGTGATGGTTTTGGCGGTATTTTCTTTAAAGTATGCGCTTTTTCAATGTTCAGTGTGGATATTGGAAGACTTTAATATTCTGTGGCGTTTGTGATAATTGGTCTATGATGCGCCGGATGAATGGAAGTATGGATGATGGTTTGGTTAGCTAAAATATTCACACTTAGCAACTGACTGACTGATGGACACTGACAGTCTTGGTAGATGAAACAATAAAAATCTTTAACCACCGCATACAGTTAATATTGATATTTTCATTCATTAGATGTTCGCTTTTTTTCGATTTAGCGAGTTTTTTATTTTCATATTTTTAGCTTAAATAACTATAGCAGTTAGCTAAACTTGTTCAATTTGTTTTTTTGTTGCTGTTATTTATGTGTTGAGATTTTTTTTGACAAGGATTTATGGATTGTCTTGGTGTTTTAATAATCATTTAAACCATGTGTTAGTGTGTCCAATACGATCGTAATGTGGTTCTGCATCCGCTGATGTGTTGGGCATTTATAACAACAAAAGCATTTCTTTCCGTCATTCCATCTCGTCACCAGTATCATCATTATCATCAACAGCAGCTTCATCAACATGAAGAACGTTGGTCATTAATATTTTAAATAAGACTTTGATGGCTAAATTGTGTAGCGAAGATCAAGTGATGAACAATTTTATTATTGAAAAAATATGATTTAACATTAATACTTATTAAATTTTAATAAACCAATTTTCTTAAAAATTTATAGCCTACAATTTTATTTAAAGTAAAGTGAAAAATATGATTAATGTAAAAACATCGTAAAATTAATCGGCTTATTGAAAAACTCATAAGAAGTACAAAATAAGATATAAAGTCAATAAGTCTTTAAAAAAACTTTAAACAACTACTTTTGTGGATTGATTATATTTCACTTTCCTCGAAACTCTTTATACAGCGATTCTTCAAACATTTTCAACTCTACACAATGTAAGATTTCGGAAGGGCCTTACAAGAGCTTTACTTATGAGGCAGAGGCGACCTCCTTTTATGCCTCGAATTATTTCCGACGATCAATTTCTTAGAATTTTGAAACAGAAAATAGTCACTGGGAGGAAAATCTGCAGCAAAGGGTAGATGCGGCTACAATTAGAACCTCGAGTCTAATATTTTTAACCTAAAAACAGCACAAGTATGCACCCGAACATTACTTTGATGGACTGTCATTTTGTTTTGGCTAAATGGGTTGGTTTTTCCTTGATTTTTTTGTTTATTGACCCAGTACTGGTTCATAAAATTTACCGTTTGTTGCTTTCCATTTATCCAAGAAATCAGAAAATAGTGCCATCTGCAAGTGAGACTAATGGCGGAGGCCCAAAAAAAATAATGGTTTGAAAGCAATTATGGATTAAATTAACTAGAAATATTTGTAAATTTGATAATCTCAAATTACTAAATTTTAGTTAGGTCGCCAAATTGGTTTAAATACGATAGAAATATTTTCTTGAGGTAAAATGCGATAACTAATGACTTTAACTAAATAACTGAATTCAACGATAACAACGGAAAAAATAATGTTAACTGAATCGGAACACGCTTAAAAGACTTTTGAACTAATTTTTTTTATGAGTGTAGCTGACAGGCACTAACGAGGGGAGTTTCCCGATGGGTTCTCTTCGATCTCAATGAAATTTGGATAAGTGATAAAAAAAAGAACACAACAAGGGACACTTGTTTCATTTAGCGGCACAATCTCACGTTTAAGGGCTAAAAAATGGAGCCAAAGTTAATACATTTTTGTATGGAAACATGTCTGAAACTAATGAAATTCAGATTTTTTGAAGGAACAATCACTTGAAACACAATACTTGAAAGTAATCGAACATATTTCGCATACCAGTTAATACCTGTCCAAAAGCTTGTCTAAAATTTTTATTGAAAGTTTTAGATTTTTTTTGCCATAATTCATCCATATGGAGGTTGGGGCAATGAGGGAATCGCAATGTGCCTTATGGAGATAATAAAAATGAAAACTAGTTTGTATTAGTGGCTCAAAATCATGTCTAAGTTAACTGGTTTGGGCCTCTATAGCAGCGATCGGAAAATGCTTTCGCCTCCTGTGTTTTGGTGGAGCTGAAGGCAATAACGAATTGCATGCAATTTATTTATATTAAGGAATCACCAGAAATATAAGGATTTTTTCAGATAACCGAGCTGCTATCCAGACAAGGTTAACCAGTAACAACGAGTGCAAGGAGGGAAGTATTATAATTATATGGGTTCCGGGGCATTATAATATCGCAGGGAATGAGATGGCTGACGAATTATCTAGGAAAGTTTCTTCTCTGGGAGCAGTCAACTTGGAAAACGCGAAACAATTTCAGGCTTTTAAGTTCAACTACACTTAGAATACTATGTAGGTAAAGACCACTGCAATTGTAGTTGAAAACAAATGAAATTTCACTTATGAAAGGACGACTTACATTTCATTAAAATCAACTAACATTGTCGTTTGTTTTTTAATGTTAAAAAAAATTACTAACAATTGTAGTAAAAATATGGTAGTAAAAACATAAACAAACATTTATTTTTTTTATTTTTTTAAATAACAAAAAACAACTGTAAAAAATGAATGAAAAATCATAAAACAGTCATTTGATGTGGGTTGTTTTTTAAATGAACTACAAGGTTAGTAAATATTTAAATTTGTTCTGCAAATGACTGACGTTTACATTAAAAATAAAGAACTGTATTACAACCAAAATAACTACATATTTTTAAAGCAGAAGTTCCTGTAGTGTACGTTAATGGGTTGTTATTGCTCATACCACAATATGGGACACTTGAGACACCTATAGGTGAGACCACAAGAATTCTATATGATTGGGGGATAGGAGTAAACTAAGGAGAATTTGAAACTGTTTAAAAGGGAAGATAGTAAGAACTCTCAACGGGCATTTAAACGCTGAGGACACACCTATTTCGAATGGGTCGTGTGGACTCAGTAACTTTTAGGGACTGTGGGGAGAGTGACAAGTGACAAATTCGGTATAAAGTCATCTATCCGCTGACTTCATACCGAATTTGGGTGCTTTTAGTGGAATGTGCTGGAGGAGACAAAGGAATTTGGTCAACAGCACGGAGTTTATGGATTAGATAGAGACGAGAACCACCGGACATGAGACCTCACAATAAGCCGACTTTCAGGCTTAAGTGCATGTCTTATTTTATTGGACATGAGTTGAATGTTACCTTCACTTTCGATTCCTATTTTCAACCTAACCTAAAATAAAGAATTTTCTATATTGGAACATGTCATAAATTTACGATTTTCCAGAGCTGCCATCAATATAAATTATTTGCAAACAAGATGGAAAATATATTGCATATTTGGAAAAGGACTGCTAAAACTTGAAACTACAAAAACACAAGAAAGACTAAAACTTATAGCTTACATCGCTTGTTGTCAAAAATACATACAATTTGTTGCTGAACTTGTAAGCTTGGTAGCCGAAATCCTAATTTAAAATTATTTTTCACTTATTTAATTAGATTATTGTTCTGCCTCAAGTCCAAAATCTAACATGATGTTGCCATATTAGATTTTATTTGTGGTTTTTTAAAAAGTTTGACAATATTCATAATAGAAAATAAAATTGTTTCATAGGCATCACCCTAATCTTCAGTTATCCGCAATAAGAAAACCATTACATACGAGACATTCCATACGGCCGACAAAATAAATTTTACGAGAAATTTGTCTGCTTTAGTGTGCCAACTGGCGGATTTGGTAATACAAATCAGATTTGAGGTAGAACAATATTCTAACTAAATATATAAACATAAGTCTGAAAAAACTATTTTCGTATTTTTAATACAAATAAAGGGTCCGCCATCTAACTTTTTTTTTCAACTAGTGCTTATTTCGTGAATGGTAACACTTAGCTCATGTCTGATTTGACAGATAATTAGTTTTATCCTTCCGCTGAACGAATATGGTTGTGTATACGCTTGAAAAACGCTGGGAAATATTGCGACATTACTTTGAAAATCATGGTAATGTTGCAGAATGTGACACCGTTGGACTATTATTTGTGGGGTGCCGTCAAAGATAAGTTTTACGCCAACAAGCCAGAGACAATTGACGCTTTAAAGGACAATATTCGTGAAGCCATTGGTGAAATACAGCTGCACACAATCGATAATTAGATAATGTGCTTAAAAATTGGACCGATCGTGTAGGCTACTGCATGGCCAGCCGAGGCTGCAATTTGAATGAAATTATTTTCCATTATTAACCGGAAGGATTGTAATTTCAAATAAACAAGAAATTTGAGAAAATATTCAGTAGTTTTTTTTTTATAGCATTTTCAAAAAAAAAAGTTATTTGGCTGACCCTTTATTAAATTTTTCACTTATTATTTCAAGTGTATATTCGCATGATGTTCTATATATAAAACGTATTCAAATTTCCTGTGGCAATTGGTAGTCTTCCAAAAACAAATCAAGTCTCCTTTAACCAATTTATTACTTCTTTATCTGCTATTCTTAGTTCTTATTACTTTATTGTTCAGTTTATGCATGACAAACTCCATTATGTTTTATTTTCTCACTCTAACCCTTATTAGGAAACATTACAATGTAACTACTCCTGAGTTTATTCAGAAGCCTAATCGATTTATATACAATAAAATGCCCATAGTATTATTTAATGCATACATTTAATCATTAACACTCTCATTGAAGTTAAATAAATATGAAAAAAAGATTAATTTACCAAAATATGTTGACCCCCCCGCAACCGATAAAATGTATTTTATAAGGAAATACGTGAACAAACATACAAAAAAAACAACAACTATAGACAAATTAATGTAAAATTTGAGTATGGCTATAACGCCCACGCAATAGGTCTTAAAAACCTTTGACTAAGGAAGCATTATAAAAAAACTACCCCTTGTGTGTACATTTAAATAAAATAGCATTATGAAAACATATGACCCCTGTCTTAAAACTACCACTACCAGCCCAAAAAAAACAAAAAAAAAAGAACATTTTATGCCAGACGACGACTGAAATGTTGTAGTCGTTTGAAATGTATGAAAAGAAAAATATTACAATTAATCATTAAAATAACAACATGCCACAAATTACATCCCTATGTCGTTAGTTATGTATTTACATACATGCATACATACATACATACATACATACATACACACATACATAAATACATACATACTTACAACATACTTCAACAACAACATCATACATTTACAGTGGATTTTGAGAAAAGTGTTTGAAAAGTTTTTATGTTATATTTTCAATTTCACTGTTCAATTCGAAAAATAAAAGAAAGAGTACCGACAATTGATTCAAAAAATTGTGGCCACTCTGAATTTAAATAACGTACCCAATTTTTTCACTAATGAGCCAGATTTTCACAAAATTTCACTGAAGCTTTGCATGATTTAACGATATTTTTATACATAAAATTTTAAAAATAAGATATATTTTCTTCATATCCAAATGCAATTACTGATAAGACCTTCAGCAACATTTGGGTATCGAATTTGTAGTGTCCGACCGATTGACCGATGTCTCAACCCGAAAAATTGCTTTCGGTTCTACGAGGGCGGATCAATAAGTCCGTGACTTTTCGAACTTCCCTCGTAGTTATATGAAATACAACACTGCTCCCATCAAGTACCATCTATTAATAGACTACTGACAAATTTTGAGCAAGTTCGGTCATTTACTTTGCGTTTAAACAGCTGTTCAAAACATACAACCTCGTGGATTTTTTTAAAAATGGAAAAAAGTAAATTTCGAGTGCTCATTAAACATTATTTTTTGCGAGAAAAAACGTCAATCAAACCAAGGAAAAGCTTGACAAATACTATGGGGACTCTGCAAAATCGATTTCAATTTTAAAAAAGTGGTTAACTGACTTTCGTTGTGGTCGCACAAGTGCAAAAGATTCTGAACATTCTGGACTGTCAGTTGAGCTCAATACACCCGAAAATGTCGAAAAAATCCACGATATGGCCGATCGAAGAGTAAAAGTGCGTGAGATTCTTGATGCCATAGGCATTTCATATGGCAGTGTGGTTTCGATTTTAAATGATCAGTTGGGTTTAAGAAAGCTGTCTGCAAGATGGGTTCCGCGTTTGCTCTCAATTGACCATAAATTTAATCGTGGCCAATACGGTGATGGCAACAGTTTTTTGTGATGCACGCAGGATAATCCACATCGATTACCTTCAAATGGGAAAAACAATAAACGGATAATATTAGGCTAACTTATTGTACCGATTTAATGAGGATTTAAAAAAAACCCCCATATGGCCAAGAAATGCCTATTTATGGACCTCGAAAATCCTATTTTTTTTGGAAGAAATACAAAAATTGGAGAAACGTTGGACTAAGTGTATTGAGCTAAAAGGAGATTATGTTGAAAAATAATTTTTTTTTTTTGAAAAAGAAACTGGGTTTCGAAATGTTGAGATTAAGAAGAAGAATAAACGTTTTTCTCTAAAAAATTATAAACAATATTAATTTTTAAATCAGACTAGACTAGTTGTGCCTTTTGTGGACAGGCTCATCAGTGATTTTATTTATTTATTTATTTATTTATTTATTAATCCATATTGTAATACAAAGCCATTAAAGCCAAAAAACGTATTACATAGCAATACAATCCTGAGTATAGTACTTAACCTAATCTATACAAATAACTTATGTAAATATAAATCATGCATAAATAATTGCACCCATCAATTTAACTTTAACTTATTGGCTCCCCAGCCGTAACAAATTATAAAAGTACTATTAAAAAGAGATTCAGTTAAGTAATTATAATCCGGTAATTTTCACAACTCATATCAAGCATAGAAGCAAGTCCCAAGATAATTAACAGCTACTGTACAGAAAACATAAAAATCTATCGCAATAAACTTGAGAAGTGCTTCATAAGCTTAAGGCGAAACACATTATTGGATTGCGAAAAGATACGCAATTCATGCGGTAAACGATTCCAACAGCGAGCCACCCTTACAATAAAAGATCTCTAAGTATTATAATTTGCTTATTCCTAGTAGACCGCGAAAAAGTAAATTCTTTACATAACAGGACAGGTATGCCACTTTTAATAATGCGATGAAATAGGAGAATATTACGGTACTTAACGAATTTATCAAAGTGGCACCCTAAGAATTTCTTCACAAATTCAGAAATATGTTCACGTCTACGGACATTAAACACATACCGAACCACAGCATTAACAACTCGCTCCAATATCTTTAAGTTCGAGGCAATGGTCCCTGATACCAGCTCAAGTCCATATAAGATCTGCGGCATAAGAAGTGCATGAGCTAGTCTACATTTAACCTGAAAAGGCAGAAAAATATTCGTGGAATATATTCTACGTAAAGTACAAGAAACCCTACGATGTACAGATTCAAAATGAGACTCATAACTAAGCCTGTTATCAATGATAATACCCAAACATCTATGTTGGCTTACAAAATCGATCTTAGAGTTCCGAATAAAAATCTCAAAACCATTCACAAAGTTCTCTGACGTTCCAAACAATATAGCCTTAGATTTAGAAGGGTTAACAACCAGCGAATTTATAGAAGACCACAGGTAGATCCCATTAAGACAGTAGTTAATATTAGCCTCTAATACATCGGCAAAATCTCGACCAGTACTAACAAAAGCAAAATATCATCTGCAAATAAAAACGGCTTACACATACTAGAACTTAGAACTGCAGGTAAATCATTAATGTAAAGTATAAATAAGAGGGGGCCCAAACCGACCCCTGAGGAACTCCAGATGTAAGTGAAAGAATACTAGAAAGCCTACCATCTAAATCTACAAACTGTGATCTATCACATAAATAAGACATATGAGTTTACAAGCCGACTTTGAAAAGTTGAAGAATTCCTTAAGTTTTATAATCATAGTAGAGTAACATATAGAATTAAAAAGCTTTGGTTAAATCAAGAGAAACTAGCACACTTAACTTATTGTCGTTCTCACAACTTCTAATAGCATCAGTTAGATTTAGCAAAAGCGATGTAGTATTAAATCCTCGGCGAAAAGCATACTGATAATCAAAAATTTCATTCCTGGTAGAGATAAGCATTTGATCCTTAATAATATGTTCCACCACCTTGGACAGCGCAGGTAGAATAGAGATTGGTCTCAAATCATCAGGACCACGGACAGTACCAGATTTCGGATAGGAACAACCCGTGCAATCTTCCACGCCGAAGGAAACACGGAAGTGGTCAAAATAGCATTAACTAAATGCAAAATAAGACCAGAAATATGAGGATAAATAAGTTTCAAAAACTGAATGGAAACATTATCAACACCAATTGACTTGGACTTTACCTTATTTAAGGCTTCAAAAACTTCATATTCAGTAACACAATGAAAAGAAAATGCACCATCCATATCGTCAAAATGATCAAAATCTACTTCAAAGTCCCGAGCAGTGCCTATACCACGAACAAAGTACTCATTCATTACATCCACATCACCATCACAAACGATATCACTAGAATTAACGCATCCAGCTCTCTTTAATACCTTCCACATTCCAGAAGTATCCAACCCCCCAAACAGTTTAGCGTAATGCCTTCTCTTTTCCCTTCTAATGGTTGATTTCACTCTGTTTCGAAATTTACAAAATACACTCCATTTATGACTTGTAGGATCAGTTTGATACGCAGAAAAAGCCAGATCTCGAAGAGATCTTGCCAGCACAATAGTTCTAGCCTTCATCCAAACATCATCACCGGATGAACGAAAAAAAACGCCTAACAGGCACAAAAGTATAAAGTTTTTCAATAAGAGAATCAAATAAGAAGCATTTATTATTAAACATCAACCGCCTCAAAAATTTGTGAAAAATCAAAATTCACCAAAAAAGCTAATAAGCCATTCCAATCAATGTTATTGAAGTCAAGGTACTCAACAGATGAATCAACACGTTCTAAATTCATATTAAAAGATGAAAAAATAAGAGCATGATGGGAAATAGATGGACACTGCACCTGACCAGAAATATTAACCAAAGAGCGATCACTCACTAACATAAAATCAATCAATGAGGTAGATTGATGTTGCACATCAAAGTGAGAAGGCCTAGAATTGTGGCAAATGGACAGTTAGATCTAGTACAAAAAGAATGTACTAAATTAGACTTTGCTGCATTGAAGAGGTTGCAATTAAAATCGCCAACAACTATTACATTTGAATAATTAAGGAAAAGCTCATAATGAAGGTCCTCAAACTTTCCAAAATCAGCAGGCGGTGGCAAGTACACTACACCAAATAAAACTTTACAATTCCCAAAATACAGCTCTAAAAAAAGTGACTCACATTTATCAAATATCGCAACTTTAGACACAATTTTAAATTTAAGTTCGCTAGAAATGTAAATTCCAACACCAACCACCCCTTGCCACCCACACGATCATTACGGCAGAACTTGTACCCCAGGTATCGCAACAGAAGACTCGAAACATTCTTAGTTACCAGGTCTCAGAAATACCAATCACATCAAAAACAGAACCACCAATCACACTCTTAATTTCATCAAATTTAGAAGTTCTAAATGCAGGTTTCAAACTGTTACAGTTAATATGAGCAACATTAAACTTTCCCATATATGGTCGCAATTCAGCCTTAAGATATGAGTTGTCACTAACTACCGGACCAAGACTTTCATTAAAAGACATCAAAGTTAAAAAATACGGCTACAGTGGGGAACCAAAAGTAACAAAATGATTGAGCAAAAATATAAGTCAATATATACATTTTTATACTAATCCTGATAAATATTAGACAGCCAATAAAAGCAGCATAAAAAGTTTTAGAGCAAAAAACAATAATTAATTATATTAGTTTACAAAGACTCAATATGAGCAAAAAAATATATAAGAACCAAGATATAACGCCAAAACTCAAGTCAAACCTTGAACACAAGGGAATATAAAATTTCACGATAACGTTATATCCAGCTTCAGAAATACATACAAAAAAAAAAAACAATTCACTCTAACACAGCACCACCACCAACTCGAAGGGCTGCACACCCAGCTGCATCACGAACTTCCAACTCGTTCCCATTCGGCAAAGTAAGCTTAGCTTTGAGTTTATCAGCATTGAAGATTTTATACTTTGTAATTATCTTATCAACAAGCAGGTCTCTACAAGCAGCATTCAGCCTAGTGGCTGACGGAGAGAAATGATCATTTAGAAAAACTCTACTTTCAATCCGTTTCTTTACAGCATTACCCACAGCAGATTCAACTTGTTCACCAACAGCACCGACACCATCATCATCATCGTCACCAATGACATCACACTTTCTTAAAGTTCGGGTTTTAAAGTATTCACTCATAATTTTATCCCGAAGGAATACATTATTAAATTTCACCAATATAAGTCTCTTTCCATTTATATAGCACACATGATTAATTTCATAACCAGCAATAGGTATGCTATAAAAAAGCACCCAAGGCCACAACAACTGCAACTAAAATCCTTCAACCCCTTTGGCAAACCTCGGATGACAATGTCGGCCCGATTCAACCTTCGGTGCAGAACATGGTTCTCTATTTCCAAAGAAGATATTTTAGAGGTGGTGGACAACTCAACATTGTTGATGCGCGTGTTACACGACAACACGTCAGCCTTAATTTCCTTGACACTAGAAGTCATTTGCTCCTTAATCTCACCAACAGCATCAGTGAATGCAGCTTTGATCGAAATTAGATCATCATTACCTTTCGATATAAAGGAATCAAATTTACGGTTCAAGTCGCGAACCTCATCGGCAAGGGACTTATTACGCCCAGTGCCCTCCAAGCACACTGCACACACAAATGAAAGCGCTTTATTTGCCCTAAGGGCCACAATTTCATCATCTGAAATCAGGGCACAAGCTGAATGTATCCATAAAGCACACATTTTGCATTGAATACTGCCCTGCTTCCCTATAGTTTCATCACAAATTCCGCATTTGTGAATTCTAGGCGCCATAAAAGCAATAAAACCAAGGAAAAACAGCAACAACAGCAAACAGCACCACGTGAAGAATTTGTAAAAAAAACTTGGTTCAGGTTAAAACAAATTCACAATTTACACGAAACAATATTTTTTTTGAAAAAAAAATAGCAAAAAAAACCAATATAATTAATTAACAGGTTTTAAAATCAGAAATATTTAATTAAGAAAAAATAAATTATCAGCCGTCACAAAAAAACACACTACTCAGGC